>JACEVL010000906.1:823710-865078 GCA_020284085.1 Aporrectodea caliginosa | reverse complement strand
GGCTTGTACTCTATCGGTTTGGCTTCTACTCTATCGGTTTGGCTTGTACTCTATCGGTTTGGCTTGTACTCTATGGCTTGTACTCTTTGTTTGCTTGTACTCTATTTGGCGGTTTATCGCTTGTACTCTATCGGTTTGGCTTGTACTCTATCGGTTTGGCTTGTACTCTATCGGTTTGGCTTGTACTCTATCGGTTTGGCTTGCTCTGTACTCTATCGGTTTGGCTTGTACTCTATCGGTTTGGCTTGTACTCTATCGGTACTCTATCGGTTTGGCTTGCACTCTATCGGTTTGGCTTGTACTCTATCGGTTTGGCTTGTACTCTATCGGTTTGGCTTGTACTCTATCGGTTTGGCTTGTACTCTATCGGTTTGGCTTGTACTCTATCGGTTTGGCTTGTACTCTATCGGTTTGGCTTGTACTCTATCGGTTTGGCTTGTACTCTATCGGTTTGGCTTGTACTCTATCGGTTTGGCTTGTACTCTATCGGTTTGGCTTGTACTCTATCGGTTTGGCTTGTACTCTATCGGTTTGGCTTGTACTCTATCGGTTTGGCTTGTACTCTTTCGGTCTATCGGTTTGGCTTACTCTATCGGTTTGGCTTGTACTCTATCGGTTTGGCTTGTACTCTATCGGTTTGGCTTGTACTCTATCGGTTTGGCTTGTACTCTATCGGTTTGGCTTGTACTCTATCGGTTTGGCTTGTACTCTATCGGTTTGGCTGTACTCTATCGGTTTGGCTTGTACTATAGTTTGTGTACTCTATCGGTTTGGCTTGTACTACATCGGTTTGGCTACTCTATCGGTTGGAAGTGTAAACCGATTATCGGTTTGGCTTGGCTGGTACTCTATCGGTTTGGCTTGTACTCTATCGGTTTGGCTTGTACTCTATCGGTTTGGCTTGTACTCTATCGGTTTGGCTTGTACTCTATCGGTTTGGCTTGTACTCTATCGGTTTGGCTTGTACTCTATCGGTTTGGCTCGTACTCTATCAGTTTGGCTTGTACTCTATTGGTTTGGCTTGTACTCTATCGGTTTGGCTTGTACTCTATCGGTTTGGCTTGTACTCTATCGGTTTGGCTTGTACTCTATCGGTTTGCCTTGTACTCTATCGGTTTGGCTTGTACTCTATCGGTTTGGCTTGTACTCTATCGGTTTGGCTTGTACTCTATCGGTTTGGCTTTGTACTCTATCGGTTTGGCTTGTACTCTATCGGTTTGGCTTGTACTCTATCGGTTTGGCTTGTACTCTATCGGTTTGGCTGTACTCTATCGGTTTGGCTTGTACTCTATGGGTTTGGCTCGTACTCTATCGGTTTGGCTTGTACTCTATCGGTTTGGCTTGTACTCTATCGGTTTGGCTTGTACTCTATCGGTTTGGCTTGTACTCTATCGGTTTGGCTTGTACTCTATCGGTTTGGCTCGTACTCTATCGGTTTGGCTTGTACTCTATCAGTTTGGCTTGTACTCTATCGGTTTGGCTTGTACTCTATCGGTTTGGCTTGTACTCTATCGGTTTGTCTTGTACTCTATCGGTTTGGCTTGTACTCTATCGGTTTGGCTTGTACTCTATCGGTTTGACTTGTGCTCTATCGGTTTGGCTTGTACTCTATCGGTTTGGCTTGTACTCTATCGGTTTGACTTGTACTCTATCGGTTTGGCTTGTACTCTATCGGTTTTGCTTGTACTCTATCGGTTTGGCTTGTCTATCGGTTTTACATTCTACTCTATCGGTTTGGCTTGTACTCTATGGATTTTGCTTGTACTCTGTCGGTTTGGCTCCTAATCTATCGGTTTGCCTCGTACACTCTCGGTGGTGATGTTGGTAATGATGATGATGACGACGACGATGATGACGACGATTATGATGCTACTGTTGGTGGTGATTATGATGGTTGAGGCCACGAATCGATGATGATGATGATGATGATAACGATGATGATGAGAGTGATTGCGGCAGTTACGAGTAGTAAGGCTGATGGGCCTTGATTGTCTTGTGGCGACTGATTGCCGTCATTGTGATTGACGCAATCGATACGATTGAAATGTCGACCTTGATTCGATCAGTCGATGACCGTCGATCGATCTCAACGCAAAGACGTACGTAGCGACTCCTGGCGACTAACGAGATCGATCGCCGTCTGACGGAATTACTTCAATTGATCACGTGGAGGTCATAGGTCAACGGGAAGGGAAGGACGGGGAGGAGGGTGGGAAGGAAGGACGGGGATGGAGGGTGGGAAGAGATGGGATGGAGCAAACCCAAGACAATTCGATTTTATAACAATGAAGTTACTTCAACTGACAGCACAGTATTCTTCTTTTATTCTGGGCTTGGCTCTTATAGCAAGATGTAGCTTATGTTAGAAGCATACACACACAAGTAGGCTTACATGATATATAAATATGTTATATGTAGGCGGGGAAATGGTTGAATGGTAACACACTGGCACGAAGATCAGAAGGACGCGGCTTTGATACCCGCTAGCCTTATAAGGTTGACTCAGCCTTCCACTCCCTGAGTGAACCTTATGGGGCTAGCGGATATCGAACCCGCGTCCTTCTACGTTTATGCATGCGTCGTTATCTCCTTTTTATTCCCGTTCCTACAACTAGAGCTGCAGATCCTCTTTCCAATCTAATTCCTTTTCTTCTACTCTTTCTTTTATTCGTGTACAATTCCCAATTTTCCGTTACCTCCTTCAGGTCCCCGTCCTCGTGTGACTTCCTCCCACTTAAGCCTACCCATTTTTACATTTCTCCTCCGCCTCCTCATTTGCTTCGTCCTCGTCCTCGTCCTCCTCCTTTGTTCCTCTTCCTTTGTCTTCCGCTTCTCCTGCTACTACTTCTCATCCTGCTCCTCTTTGCATCGTCCTTCGCCTCGTTCTCTTTCGTCTACTCCTCTTCTTTCCTCTTCCTCGTCCTCTACCTGTTTTTTTACCTCTTCCTCCTCCTCATTCTCTTCATCCTCCTCATCTTCCTTCTCCTTCTCATCCTCCCCTCTTCGTCCTCGTCATCCTCATCCTCCTTCCCATTTCTACCTCTTCCTTCTTTCCTCCTTCTCGTCTTCCTCCTCCTTGTCATGCTTCTCCTCGTCCTCGTCCTCCTCGTCCTCGTCCTCCTCATCCTTGTCCTCCTCCTCCTTTGTCCTCCTGCTTTTCCTCCTCCTTCTGGTCCTCCTCGTCCTCGTCTTCTTCCTCCTCTTCGTCCTCCTTCTTCTCCTCGTCCTCCTCTTTCCTCCTCGTCCTCGTCCTCCTCCTCCTCTTCCTTGTCCTCTTCTCGTTTCTACCTCCTCCTCCTCCTCCTCCTCCTCGTCTTTCTCCTTCCTCGTCCTCCTCCTTGTCCTCCTCGTCTTCCTCCTCCTCCTTCTCGTCCTCGTCCCTGTCCTCCTCCTTCTCCTCCTCCTCATTCTCCTGCCCGTCCTCCTCGTCCTCGATAAAGCAATAGAGTCTATACGACATCAATGACCTAAGCTCATGATGAGGAGCCGATGCACCAACGAACCGCAAAGCACACGCTGCGCAGTCACAATATAGAGAGCCACACGTAATCGGAAGAAGAAATCACGCCAGCAAACCCTCCTTCCACTCCATATATATATATATATATATATATATATATATATATATATATTTATATACATAATATATGTATAGTGAATTTATATATATATATATATATTATATATAAATTCCACTATATATAATGTATATATATATACATATATATATGTATATATATATATATATATATGGGATTAAGTCAGTGGATGATGCGTGGATGGGTGATGCGATGTACGGGCGGTCTATAAATAGCCAATCATTTTCCTTCTTGCTGCGCTGTCTTCCATGCAGTGCTTCAGTCACTTGTTCGCACTCGATCAGCTGAGCGCTGGCTGGCGGACATTCACCGACAGTGAATGGTTGTTCAGGAGAACGATGAGAAAGCGAGATGGAGACGACAGGCGCGCTGCAGCCAGGGAGGCTGGACTTCTCCGCATCCTGAAGATGGATGATGCGTCCTCCGATTGTGGATGGGCAGAGTGACTTCTGCCTCCTCAGCAGCCGATCAGCTTATCAGTTAACCGCATGTCCGATTCTAAAACGGAGTAAGCGCCATCTTCCTGAGATGAGGAACTACTTCGTTGTTCAGTTCTTCTTTCTTCTCGTTTTCTACTGCAAGACGAATGCAGGTAAGTGACGCCTAAAAGTAGACCTTAAGTCCGAGGCCTATACTCTGTTTGTTGTAGTCCTGGAGGTTTTCGTGCGCAGGCGCTATACAAATGTGGAATTACGATTACGATTACAGGGCGATTTTGCCATGTCTCCGTAAAGACTTAGTTATGTACAATTGTACATGTATAATAATGCTATGTGATTGCACGATCGTTCTTATATATCTGTGTGTGTGTGTGTGTGTGTGTGTGTGTGTGTGTGTGTGTGTGTGTGTGTGTGTGTGTGTATAGTGTGTACACACACACACACAAACACACACACACACACATAATATATATATATTATATATATATACATATATATTGTTAGCTTGTTTCTCGAAAGGCGTACATGAAAATGGTCAGAAAGAAAACAAGACTTTTGCAATATTGATAAAAGTTTATTCACACTATTTACACAAATTGAAACGAACTTACATAGCAGGCCGCAAAGATGACACCTTCTGTTTGTCTCTTCAACAAGACGTCCGCTCGTAGTTACAACAGCAGTCATTCAACAGTGAAGACGCAAACATGGAGAACCGTTAAAAATACGATGAGAAGTAACCACAAAGGGACTACTCTCTGAAACTATCTACCATGGGTTTTACAAACGTGACACACGAGGTGCACAAAGAAAACTTCCTTAACCAAATCCGGTCTTCACGCTCAACGAAAGAGCTCTCCTATTGTCTCTCTTTGACACTCCTACTTAGTACTAAATAGGGTGCCACTGAACTAAGTATCCAAGTGCACGTGTGACGATGATCAGATGGCAGAAAAGCGGGATGGCTGAATGGACACTCCCAACAATATATATATATATATATATATATATATATATATATATATATATATATATATATATATATATATATATATATATATATATATATATATACACACACATACAGACACACACGCGCGCACACACACATATATTTTGTATGTAATAAATACTGTGCATAAAGGCCTATTCATTGTCCATAAAACGTGTAAAAGTAATCTATAGACTTGCAGTGTGTGTGTGTGTGTGCGTGCGTGTGTGTGTGTGTGTGTGTGTGTGTGTGTGTGTGTGTGTGTGTTTGTTTGTGTGTGTGTATCATGTGTGTTAGCTTTCCTGCAGGTAAGGAGGACAGATGGTTAGTAAGGCTGAGGATACTTTGCTATCTGCGGTCCAATGGAACCGTTCACACGTTCTGCGGTAGCTTTTCCCACCTATTAACATACGTCAATATAATATTATAATGCGGCCTTGAGCCCTCGGCCTAACGATTATGTAGGCCTACTAGCCTTGAAGGACGACAGAAATTATATCCCTCGCGTCCTATGCCGGAAATTGATGCCAATAATTTGATTCTCGCAAATGGTACTGGTATAATAGTTCCATATCTTGAACCTTAGTAACTGTTATATATTTTGAGCTGTATCTATATTATGCTGTTGAACTCATGTTAAATATCAGCCCTTTGGCCGCATGTTGGACAGCACGGAAATAGACTATGTATAGCGCACCCGAACTTTCAGTGCACAGAAATTTGAATCCACGCGAGTCACCAATATCAACCAATGAGAGATAAGGAAATGTCCAAAATATACATATTAGTAGGCCGTAGTCAGTTCTGTTTCACATATTTAACTCGGCCACTGGCCTACTTATTCTTTCATGTCTAACAACATTCAAGACTTTGATGAAAATGGTCGTTCTGTGCGGCGTTGCTTACAGAATCCAGAAAACAGATCCTCCTATTTAGGTGGACTCTTCGGATGTCGAGCAGGCGGGAGCAAGCAGGGTACTAGGTCCTGTGGGTGTGGCAAGCTACCATGTGCTCATGAATGCCATGGGTTGCTCCTGAACTGTGATGATCAAAGGCACATCCGAAGCGGTCAATATTACCAACAACAGATTACATTTTATTGCTGAGGCATGCCACGTCCTATCTAGTAAGAGCGGTCGGCTAGAAGTCGCTAAACGGTCTCGAAAAGTATACCAGACAAAATTGCTGTCGTCGTAATGAGTATTACAAAGAAAGAGATCAAAGAAAGCGACCGGTCGAGGCTCACTTTTAGCCTATAAGTCAGTCCACAGAAAAGTTTTCCTGTCTTTCCCTGATTGAGATAATGAATAATAATTAATAAATATTCGTAAAATGAGCAAGACACTTCAAAGTATTTCCGGAGAACGCTTGAAATACTTAGTAGTGTCGCTATAGTAAACTTGTGGGCCAAGCAAAATAATAGTGGGGAAAGGCGCACATCAATGTCTGCCACTGCTAGACATTTGTCTAAGACTATCATTATAATTAATTAGTCACTTTTACGTCTGGCTTTCTGTCTGTTTGTCTATCTGTCTGTCTGTCTGTCCGTCTATCTGTCTATGACATATTGTCCGTCTGTTCTTCTGTCTGTCCGATTGTCTCATTATGCTCTCGCTGCCGAACTTATAACAATGGACAACTGAGATTTTGCTTCCTGAGCGCTTTTGAGCGTACCTTATAAGAGGCGGGGAGATGATTGAATGACAACACGCGGGCACGAAGTGTGTGTGTGTGTGTATGTATGTATGTGTGTGTATTGTATTGCATTCCATTGTATTAAAATATTTATAAAGCATCACTAGTTGGGGGAACCGTTCAGAGGCGCTTCCTGTACGCAGGGCCACGAGAGAAGAAATAGGTTTTAAGAAAAAAAAACAGGAGGAGGGGTTACCAGCTAGAATGAGAGCGAGTAGGTGAAGACTGCGCATTCCATTAGAGGGACCAATTGAGGTTAGTGTTGTTTTCGTTAACAATAACTAAAACTAAAACCTTCGTTAACGAAAACAAAAGGTAATAGTTAACTAAAACTAAAACTAAAACGAAAACTCGAGGAAAAACGATAACAAAATAAAAACTAAAACTAAACTAGTCAAAACTAATAATAACGAAAGCACATAACAAAAACCAAAACGAAAACACATAACGAAAACCTAGCATCTTAGGATATTCAATGTTTATGGATATTCGCGTTTTATAATCAGCACTTCGTTCGGTTGGCCCTAATCTTCTTATCTTTGGAATTTTATCAGATGTCCGAACTAAATTTAGATGGTAGACCTAAAACTAGTGGTGTATGGGACTGTTTTAAGTATCAATTAGAAACAGATTGTAGCGAGTGAATCCTTTTTGGTGCTAAAAGCTGTATGCGGGAAAATATTGCCAGACTCGGCGAAATAACTAAAACTAATAATAACTAAAACCCCTAGCATATGAAACTAATAATAACTAAAACTAAAACTTGGTGAAGTAACTAAAACTAATAATAACTAAAACACCTAGCATGCAAAACTAATAATAACTAAAACTAAAACTCAAGGCAAAACTAAAACAACACTAATTGAGGTAAAGGACCGGGACTGAGCCAAAGCTGTTCTAGCATAATGAGGAACTAGAAGATCAATTGTGTTTGAAGAGCGGAGTGGACGATGCGAGGAGGCTGAAAGTGGCCGGAGTAATATATCTTCTACCAATTTCGGTGCAAGACTGCTGTGTGTTTGTGTGTGTGTGTGTGTGTGTGTGTGCGTGTGTGTGTGAGTGGATGTGTGTGCGTGTGTATGTACCGTGGGACAGAGGTGGAATCTCATCGGGGTTTCGTATTTCGTTCGACATGTGTTGCTCGTTTTTATGAGTTGAATGCATATGGCTACGGATGTGGAATCTCACCCATTTTAAAACACTTATACGTGCACACACATTGATTAATGTCAGTTAGTTTTCTTTTTTTCTTTTTTAGTCGTCGTATATTTGACGAAAAAATAATAAGGTCCCCACTTTTGAACAGCCGTCATTTTGTCAAGCAATACAAACTATAAATAGGCCCATGGGCGCCCGCAGCATAGGTCAAGGGGGGTCGTGACCCCCCTGGAAATCATGATCAAATAAAAATCCGACAGGTTTAATCATGCAAATGAAGCTTAAAATATGTCACAAGATTCTGTTCAAAATACTTAGTAAATACTAGCTTTAGTTTCATACTGCTTAAGCTACTAATAAGTTACTATACTAATATTCAGTGGCTGATTTAGCCATAGGCCTGGAAGCCAACCGCCCTCCCCGTGCCCCTCCTGGTGGTGTTCCGGCACCCATTAAAACAGACTCGGCCGTCATCGTGGGCTACCACTAGCCTGCCCTGGAATGGCCGAAATTTAGTTCTTTTCTTAACCCCAATAAACAATGCTCATCACGATTCAGTCCGCTAGGTCTACGTTCAACTGGCTTCCCCATTATTTATGTATCATGTATGTTATCAAAAACACATGTTATCTCGGACTAATGTACCGACATCAGTGGTGGAACACTTCGACTCAGAGGTTGACCTTATCACTTCAGGTCACGCATATTGACAAAGCCAAGCCGACTGGGACCTCTGGATAATCTCTGGACGAAGAGGTCGGCCCGAGGTCAAAAATTTCCCCACACCGGCATTAGCTTACCCCAACAGGTCCCTGCATTCCTCAAGCACTGTATCAGTTACGTTTCTCTCATGCATTCTGACAGGGGCTTCTATCCCTATACATGGCGGGCGCAAGTTGAGCCCAGTGAAAAACAGGGGGGGAAGTGTCGTTTTCAATTTTTATCACACATTATACAAGTTACAGAGTCTTCACTGACAGTTGTGTGAAACACCAACTTTTCTTGTAGGCCTATAAATTAGTGTGAACTGGTGACACCGTCGGTTAAGTTGTTTGATTTTGTTAACACGCTGTATTTAACACTAGAAGTACCGAGAAATCGAACTTCCTAGAAGCACCAAGGGGTCATTTGACCCCAAATAATTTATAATGCAAAGTCAATTGCAAATTCAATTAAATTGACTATCAACTTTATTAACATAAATTACATGAGCATAAACAAGTATAATAAGTAAGTTGGAATGGAATAATAGGAGATCCTCTCCTCTCACCAGATCTCCTATCCTCTCGCCAGATCTCCTCCGCTCTCACTACATCTACTATCCACTCACCAGATCTCTCATATCCTCTCACCAAATTTCCTATCCTCTCACCAGATCTCACCCTATCTTCTCGCCAAATCTTCTATCCTCTAACCAGATTTCTTATCCTATCACCAGACCTCACCCGATCTTCTCACCAAATCTTTTATCCTCTCACCAGATCTCCCCTCTCACCAGATCTTCTCTCCTCTCGCCAGATCTTCTATCTTCTCATCAGATCTCCTCTCCTTTCACCAGAAAACCCTCCTATCTTATCACCAGATCTCCTATCCTCTGACCAGATCTCCTATCCTCTCACCAGATATTCCTTCCTCTCACCAGATCTCCTTTCCTCTCCAAATATCGTCTTCTCTCACCGGATCTCTCCCTCTCACCGGATCTACTCTGCTCTCACCAGATCTCTCTCCACTCACCAGATCTCCTCTCCTCTCACCCGATATCCTCTCACCAAGTCATCCTTCTTCTCGCCAGATCGCCTATCCTCTCACTTGATCTCCTCTCCTCTCACCAGATCTACTACCCTCTCACCTGATCTCCTATCCTTTCACTAGATCTCCTCTGACCACATCTTCTTTCTCCCACTAGATATCCTCTCCTCTCACCAGATATCCTCTTCTCTCTCACCAGATATCCTCTTCTCTCACCAGATCTTCTCTCCCAGATCTGTTCTTTTCTCACCAGATCTCCTCTCACAAGATCTCCTTTCCTCTAACCAGATCTCCGCTCCTCTCATCAAGTCATCCTTCTCGCCAGATCTCCTATCCTCTCACTTGATCTCCTCTCCTCTCGCCAGATCTACTATCCTCTGGCTAGATCTCTCCCTCTGACCAGATCTGCTTTCCTCTCACCAGATCGCCTATCCTCCTCATCAGATCTCCTATCCTCTCACCAGATCTCCCTCTTCTCTCCCCAGATCTTCTTTCCCATCGCCAAATGTCCAAATGTCCTCTCCTCTCGCCAGATCTCTAATTCTCTCCTGCCAGATCTCCTATCCTCTCACTTGATCTCCTCTCCTCTCGCCAGATCTACAATCCTCTGGCCAGATCTCTCTCTGACCAGATCTACATTCCTCTCACCAGATCGCCTATCCTCTCATCAGATTTCCTATCCTCTCACCAGATCTCATCTTCTCTCCCCAGATCTTCTTTCCCATCGCCAAATGTCCTCTCCTCTCGCCAGATCTCTAATTCTCTCTCTGCCAGATCTCCTATCCTCTCACCTGATCTCCTCTTCTCTCACCTGATCTCCTCTTCTCTCACCAGATCTCATCTCCTCTCGCCAGATCTCCTATCCTCTCACCAGATCTCCTATCCTCTCATCTGATCTTCTCTCCTCTGACCAGATCTTCTTTCCTTTCACCAGATCGCCTCTCCTCTCACCAAATCTCCTCTTCTCTCAGCAGATCTGATCCTATCCTCTCACCAGATCTCCTCTCCTCTCACCAGATCTCCTCTCTTCTCACATTTATTACGTAATTAGCTTTGATGATAATATTATTGAATAAAAAACAAGAAATGCGTAAGCCTGATATGCAAGTACTGAAACAGGGGTCAGATTGACCCCTTGGTGCTTAAAGGTAGAACAGCAAAAATCTCAGAAATTGTGAAACCCCCCAAGTTCAAATTTTGGCAGAGGGTATACCCTACGAAGTTAGGAAAAGTCATGAAATTACAGGACTCGGGCTATATCTGGGGCCGAGGTGCGTTCCGCTAAAAACCAAAAGGGGTCAGATTGACCCCTTCGGTGCTTCTAGTGTTAATGTGTTATGGAGTTCAATCAATCAATCAATACTTTTCTCGCACTTAGCCTAATCGCGCGACATTATCGTCTGCATAGTTCTGACAAAAATAAACATTCACATTGGTTTCAACTTTAAAATATACTTTCACTTAGCGGTACTATGGCTTTTGGTCCGTAGGCTTACCCAACTAACTGTAACCTTTACTTGAACCATGTGATCCTTATCGCATTGTGAGCAACTCTCCTCTCCATGCCATAATGCATTAATGCTCGACTCAAGTTGAGTAGATTGATGAATTTGTTGCATTTTGGTGATTGCGAATGCGAGACTTTAATCTACTTAATTCACACTGGTTGACTCGCATGCATGCTTAATATTTGAACAACTCCTCTATTTTAGGTGCTTTAGTTATTTTGCATTGGTCTTCATTGTATATGGTCAATTTGAAATGGAAGCTAGACTGATGAAAATAATTGTTTGCCTAAATAGAAGCTGGATTGATGATATTTTAGCAGATGAAACCTATGAATTAGAGACACATTTATCTAATCAGAAATGAGCTAAAACTCACATCGGCAATATGGGATCTGGGAGAGAGGAGAGGCCCGGGAGGGGGGAAGGGGACGGATTGAGCCCGGTTGTTTAGGGGGGATAGAAGCCACTGCATTCTGAGTCTGTATCTGAAGATTTTGTATTCAGTTAAAAGTATGTTAGAATTGAGCGTGTTTCTCTTCTTTTGGATTACTTATGGAAGAAGATTTTTGTGTCAAGGTTATCCTTATTTTTTTCTTCGCTGGTGCTGTGTAGAACAATAGCTTAGACTTTACTGTGTAGTTTACATCCATTCTGTTGGATTATCTCTGGAAGAACTGTTAACAACTGTTGGATTATCTGATTATTGAAGAAGCGAAGAGCAGTCCCTTAAGCCAGCCCAGAAGCAGCCATGGGTATGAAGTGTTAACGACTTCATTTTTTAGCCATGGCATGTTAATATGGATAACAAGAATAAGCGTAAGCTGCAGCAAACTCTAAGTGCCCTTTGGACGGTGAAGCCTGCTAAGTCACAAAAGAAGTCGTCTGAACGGTCTGATGAACCCACTGCTCCCTCCTGTAATGACATTCCCTATTCCTTGCATCCAAGACCGCATGACCGAATTGTCCCACAGGTTGAGAACTTAATGAGAAAAAAGTTTTTAACTAGAATACTTTATAATAGTTAGCCTAATTTCATGTAAACCAAAGTGCGGTTATGTAGTTGGATAAATAAAGAGTATGCTTACTTACTCACTTACTTCTGAATGATTGTTGCGTCTGATTTTAAAAGACTAGGCTATAATTAGTTAGACTCAGTGTTTTTTTCTAGAAAAAAAGTTTTAGAACTCAGCAAATTCAGAACAAGTATAGAGACATGTGCTAATATTTCTATTTCATATGTGTCAATCTCAATAAAACATTGAAAGCACTTAAATGAAATTAACGTATCCAAATAATTTAAAATAATTTTTATTAAAAATTTTAATGAAATATATTGTTTTGTAATAGCTGAAAAAGGTTCCCGAACGCCGTTCCGGACCGCTCCGGCTGAAAAAAGCACTGTTAAGACTTAATAGGTATTGTTAAGACAATGTAATTATGTGAGTTTAGTTTTAATGACATATTATAACGCAACCAACTCTCTCGGCCGTGACTGACCCCCTGCAAAAAATCCTGGGGCGCCCATGAATAGGCCCCTAATAAGCGGAAATTGTCCCTTTTTGAGTGCCTATTGCTCTCTAAATATTTCACCTTGTGGTTATATTTATGAATGAGGTAACATGTTAATATTTAATATTGTCTAATACTATGTGTCAATGTGCATACTGTGTGAACAATTAAATTGTCTTATGTCTTTAAACGTAGACCATCTGTATGGATACCATGATGAACGAATGAATTAATTAATTAATGAACAAATAGAACGAATGAATAAACGAACGAAGGAATGAACGAATGAACGAATGAACGAATGAACGAACGAACGAATGAATGAATGAATGAATGAATGAATGAATGAATGAATGAATGAAAGAAAGAATGAATGAATGAATGAACGAATGAATGAATGAGCGAACGAACGAACGAATGAGTGAATACAGAATAAATGAATGAATGAATGAACGAATGAACGAATGAATGAATGAATGAACGAACGAACGAATGAATGAACCAACGAATGAATGAACGAACGAATGAATGAACCAACGAATGAATGAATGAACGAATGATTGAATGCATCAGTGAGTCACTTAATTGCCAGCACGCACTATTGCTTAACGCACTCGATCGACCTCTTCTCTGATAGTGGCGCAATATAAAAACCGTGATTGATTGGAATGAGGAAGAGGCCTATTATAGGCAAACGGATGAAATAATAATATTGGCCTAGGTCTGTACAATTCGTAGTGGTATAGTTCTAGACAAAGACTCAGAGTTAATTAAAAATTCTATTGTCTGTTTGTCTGCCTATCTGTCTGTTTTTTCTGTCTCTGTCTCTGTCTCTGTCTCTCTCTCTCTATTCACTCACACACACTCTCTCTCTCTGTCTCTCTCTCTCTGTCTCTCTCTGTCTCTCTCTGTCTCTCTCTCTCTCTCTCTCTCTCTCTCTCTCTCTCTCTCTCTCTCTCTCTGTCTGCCTCTCTGTCTGACTGGCTATAGCCGTCTGTCTCTGTCTGTCTGTCTCTGTTTTTTGTCTGTCTTCCTGTCTGCCTGGTTGTGTCTATCTATCTCTCAATATCACTACGATCTCATTACACATGAATTTGTCGCAAACAACGTCCTTTGAAGGATCCTCTTCAAGCCGTCTTCCGACACGGACAACCCCAATTAACCACCGAGTTCTATCTCTCCATTCCCCTTCAGAATCCACTTCCCTTTACCTTCCTCGCCCCTCAAAATCCAAACATCAGCCACCGCTGTATCCGCCGCCGTCTACCCGTACTTACAAGTATACCAAACCATCGCATCTCGACTTCGTTTGTTGCTGTTTTACGACTCTTTGACATGTATATTAGCAAAGATGATTAGCGTCGCGCTCTCTGTCTCTCTCTCTCTGTCTCTCTCTGTATCTCTCTGTATCTCTCTCTCTCTCTCTCTCTCTCTCTCTCTCTCACTCTCTCTCACTCACTCTCTCTCTCTGTCTGCCTCTGTCTCTGTCTCTGTCTCTCTGTCTCTCTCTCTCTGTCTCTCTCTGTCTCTGTCTCTCTCTGTCTCTATCTCTGTCTCTGTCTGTCTGTCTATCTGTCTCTCTCTCTGTCTATCTCTATCTGTCTGTCTATCTGTCTGTTTGTCTATCTATCTATCTATCTACCTATGTCTCTCTCTGTCTCTTTATCTGTTTCTCTCTGTGTCTCTGTATGTGTGTCTCTCTCACACACAATCACACGAACACCAGATGGTAAGTGATCATTAGCAAAGAGTGATTAGCGTCGCCCTCCTCTCTCTGTCTCTGTCTCTCTGCCTCTGTCTCTCTGCCTCTGTCTCTCTGTCTCTGTCTCTGCCTCTCTTTCGCACACACATACATACTTCCACTTTCCATGTCTCTATTTCGCAAGCGTTTGAATACCATTCCAAACTCAATCGTCTTCTCTAGTCGGTTCATAAGCACCTCTGATTTTTTTCTTCTTAGAGGCGCCATATAAGTAAGCAATTACAATTACAATTCTACATAAACCCCTTGCATCACACTCCCCTCCCCCACCAAATATTTTCCGAAAGTATCGTTATGCTGTGGTTTTATTACGCTGGGCGATGCCTCTTTCAGGTCCAAACAAAGCACGAAATGTTGATTGCGTCCGAAAGACGTTGAGTAAAACTGCGTTGCGCGGAGTCACCAGAGCGTACGTAACTCGGCGGCGACGGTGCATTGGTAGGTCAGCTGCAGAAACCAAAAGGCGTGATGGAGACACACACACGGCTGCAGAGGATGGAGAGGGAGGATGAGGAGGAGGCAGAGATGATAAACGATGGAAGGTTGAGGCAGAGAACGCAATAATTGCTTTTCTTCGACGGTTCTTGCAATTAGAGTGGACTCATTGGCGCTGTCTTATAAAGACGCAATGCGCCTTGAGTAATGAAGTCAATGATGCCCGTATTTCATTCTGGACGTGCACGTGCATATAGACGCAAACGGCTGTCCATAGACTATAGGCCTGTTCGTGTATACGTTCATATTTACATAGACCTACGCTTAGAACTCTGTATAGGGGTCTTCATTTTGTCATATTTACACAAAAGTATACATTTAGGATAGATAGATGGATGGATGGATGGATGGATGGATGGATGGATGGATAGATAGATAGATAGATAGATAGATAGATAGATAGATAGATAGATAGATAGATAGATAGACAGACAGACAGACAGACAGACAGACAGACAGACAGACAGGCAGACAGACAGACAGGCAGACAGACAGACAGATAGACAGACAGACAGAGAAAGACAGACATATGTAAAGAGATATGAAACGCAAATATAAATACGCAACTGTAATTTTTCCAGAAGCATGCATTCGCTGCATTCCCATAATCATAATCATGATCGACGATTGTGCAGTCATGAAAACAAGACCTCATGATGCATATACAAAAACCTTTATACAAATAAATAAACATACATACATACATACATAAATACATTCAGATATATATATAAATAAATATGTACAGGGTGGGCCAGCATAAATGCACAGACTTTGCATGCATATAACTCAGCCAAATTTTGTACATTATTTATACTTAATGCGTCAAATTAAAGATATTTCATTCTAGTATTAAGATTCAAACACATTTGTTATTGTAGCTTTAGCCTACATGATGTAGATCGTAACATAACAACAGTCATCGTTTTTGCAGTAACTATATATATAGCTAATAAAAAACATTCATGCCAATTTTAACAGTAACTGCACACACAAAAATTAAACGATATAGCCACAAATTTGTACTGCATTTTTAATTAGGAGATAGTCTGTTGCAGTCTTTTCTAATCAAATGAATATTCAATATGTCTACCACGTGCTGAAACAACAGCAGCTATTCGACTAGACCACTGGTCAATCGCACCGTCAATGAACTGCTGACTGATATCTGACCAGCAGTTAACGATGACCTCTTTGAGATGTTGAATGTTACGGATCTTCTGTCGATAGACAAGTTGCTGCAAATATCCCCAGATCGAATAATCTACCGGATTAAGATCGGGACTATTGGGGGCCAATTGTCGGGCTCGATGAACTCCGGAACGTTTTCAGTCAAATAGGCCTAGGCGACAGTGTGACGTGATCGGTGCGCAGGTGCTCCGTCCTGTTGAAAGATGTAATCTGCACCGGACCGACGACGAATGTCAGGTAATAATCCATTCTCCAGAACTTCCTGACAATAGTAAACACTGTTCACTTTAGCTCGCGGTGTTATAAAAAAGGGGGCCGTTCTGCCCAACTTCGAAACCGCAACAGAAACCATGACACTTTGCGAGAAATGTTTTCTTCCTTTCAGCAGCCGTCCAGGTGTTACATCTCGTTTTTGCTAACACGAGCATAGACACGATCATTCTGGGTGTTTGTAGGAGTCTGTACCGTGAATATCTTCTCATCGCTAAACCATGTCCTTTCAATTTTATCAACAGTCATGCGCTGCTTCAGACGCCTGCATGCTTCCAGCCGTTTCTTTGCGTCAGAGTCGGAGAGCTGTTGGACTTCACGTCGACGAAATATCTTCAACTTTAGATCATCTTTTGCAATGCGTCTTACGGTGCTTCTGGATATGCCTGTTTCGCGTTGAATTTCCCTTGGAGATTTGCTTGTACCCGGGTCATCGTCTTGACTGCAAATTAACTCGGACACACGAACAATGTTAGCGGTTGTGCGCGCCGTGCGTACCGATTCGCGTGGTTTACGACGCGAAGTTCCTGTTTCATCAATTTTCCGTATCAGACGATTCAACTTATTTCTATTCCATCCTCTTTTAGGAAACTCTTTAATCATTTGAAACGAATTAAATCCCTTATCAGTTCGCAAAATTCGGATCAAAACTCGATCATCGTCTGTCAACGGCGCCATATTGCGTCACTAATGACAACAAAATATGGTAGCTAGGGCTGTTCCAAACATTTCCGAAAAATTAAAACTAGTACCAGTTCGAGTTTTTCAAAGCTAATACTAGAATGAAATATCTTTAATTTGACGCATTAAGTATAAATAACTTACAAAATTGGCTGAGTTATATGCATGCAAAGTCGGTGCATTTATGCTGGCCCACCCTGTATATATATACATATATAGAGTACTGGCTCAACGAAGATCCCGTTAAACTGTCTGCTGCGCATGTCATCGGCCATGTTAGCGGGGCCAAGACATTCAGCCATTTTCAAATTGATGCAAAAGTTTTTTTTCAGAACCAATTTGAAGGTAATGGTCTATAGATCAATTTTGGAGTCGGGAGCGCCGCTGAATAGTTTCATTGAAGAGGCGCCATATAAATTCCCGAACGAATGAATGAATGAATAAACGGTACAGCTATTTTCCTGTCGGAATCAGCCCACTTTGATGCCACTGGATGTCGTTAACCTGTTAGATCCAATTCAGACATTAGATTCTGAAACCGGTCACATGTGTATGTGTATGTATGTATGTATGTATGAGCACTTGTTATAGCGCCCCTTCCAGTTTTCTACTCAGAGGCGCTCCCGACTACATCGCGGACACTGAATCGGAGTTTCACGCCGAAGCGCATGAGCAATTGCGAGTGAAGGACTTGCACAGGATCCTACGCGACAGCTTGTGGTGGATTCGAACCCGCAACCCTCCGGCTGCTAGGTACCGAACACACCCCTGCACCACCGCGCCCCACAAACTGCCAGTTTGAAGGTAATGTGCCTATATACCGCTGGTCCTGAAGAAAATCGTCTCTCCATTCTTAATTTCTCAATTGCAAATCTGTCTTTTATTCCGAATGGAAACGTCATTTCCAGAGCACGAACATTCACGAATGCCTCCCATAATGCAGTTTGATAAGGCCATTTTGGAAATGAACAATCGTTCGCTTTAAGAAGGGACTTGTGCATTCAGAGACAACGCACAAGTAATTAGCTATCCTATGTATGTATGTATGTATGTATGTATGTATGTATGTATGTATGTATGTATGTATGTATGTATGTATGTATGTATGTATGTATGTATATATGTATGTATGTATGTATGTATATATATATGTATATATGTATATATATGTATGTTTGTCTGCATACATATCTGTATATATGCATGTAGGTATGTCGGTATATATATGTATGGGAGAGTAATTAAATGCCAAAACCGGAAACAATGGATCGATAGTCGATGGAGAATCGCGTGTAGCTTCTCTCATACACTTAAGCAGCATCCTCAGACAACAACACACACACACACACACACACACACACACACACACACACACACACACACACACACACACACACACACACACACACACACACACACACACACACACACACACACACACACACACACACACACACACACACACACACACACACACACACACACACACACACACACACACACACACACACACACACACACACACACACACACACACACACACACACACACACACACACACACACACACACACGATTAACCTACCGACCACACAATAATTATTGTGTACACGAATACTTTAATACCTACTATTATAGCGCAAAACGAATATAACAACGTTAACGACGAACTTTATATATATATATATATATATATATATTCTGACGCCACAGTACTTTCTGTACATTTACAGGACATTCTGGACTACAGGACATTCGATATATATATATATATATATATATATATATATGCTAGACTTAAGAAATATATATATATATCCATAATAACCAACAACTCAAAACAACTATAATTCTTGTATATTTATATATGCATGTACATAATGTGCATTATACATTATTATCATCAAATATTAGGTCTGCGCATAAAATCATAGATAAAGGTAAGTCTATAAAAACTCTAATCTACAATATAGGCATATTATATACGTATATATATATATATATATATATATATATATATATATATATATATACACGTGTTATATATATACGCATATCTTTCGTGCTTGCTAAATGAGTAGCCAGAGGCTATGTACAATCAAAATTTACCCAAATGTAAGTAGGTGAATGTCTTGTATCTGTACAGACTAATGTGGCCTGTACAGAATACTGTATGTCTGACAATGATGAACCACTGACTTATGAGCCTACATAATTATGTGTATAAGAACACTATTATATTCAGTCGGCTTTATGGTGTCACAAACAATTCTGCAGCATTTACCTCGTTTCATTTACCGGACAAAGACATGTCTGTTAAACACGGCAGTGTCTGTTCGATGTATCAGACACCCATTCTCAGACCGTAAACATCCAAGAGCGTCCTCTGTCGGAAAAACAAATAGTCTCTCAAACGCATTTGCGATCGTGCATAAAGACATTCCTGGAAATTGACCAATATGCGGCAGCGATAAAATCCAGTTTTGTAGCGCAATATTATTTAATGCTTTTCGGCTGTTTACGCAGATAATTATTCGAAGGCTTTTAGCACTTAAAGGTTCACAATCTTTGTTTAGCTATTTCTTAGCGGCATTCACGGCCACTCGTTAGATACGGCGTTGTTCGTTGTTATTCTTAATTTCTCTAACTGTATCATATAAATAATAATAATAATAATCTTTTCTTTATTAAGCGCCTGACAAACGCACTGCGCTGTACATTTACATGTTATGCAATTTAAATCTTAACTACTAACAGAACAGACAGCCTGCAATACAACGGCGCTAATAGCAGCCTACAAAGCATATCCGTCCTACGGGGCTCGAACTCGGACACTGTAGCCTCTCCTCGCTCTCTACCAGTGGCGTAACGAGGGGGCAGGGGGCGGCCGCCCCCGGGCGCAGGACAGGGGGCGCAAAATGAGGGTCTAGAAAATTTTTTTTAAAGAAATCAGGCAAGAATAGCTAAAAAGTACAAAAAGTAACTATTATGCACGAGCATGGCAGGGGCGCGGGCCCATGGGGGCGCAAAATGAGGCTTGTGACAATGTAACCACTTTTTTCATGGAAAAGACGGAAAAGCAAAAAAAAAAAAAAAAAAAAAGGTCATCAGAATTTTTGCGGAAGGCTAAGAAAAAAAATTTTCAGGAAGTTCTTGCCCCGGGCGCACGAACCCCTAGTTACACCACTGCTCTCTACGCCAGATGTTATCCAATGCGCTATAATAGGTCGAATATTTTCTAAATGTGTCTTAAGTGTCTATAAGTCTATAAAATAATGTTATTGATTGTGCGAGCGCTTTTGATGAGTTTCTTGCGAAAAGGCGCTATATAAATCCATGATTGCGTTAAATTGCATTACATCACATTACATCACATTCGCTTAACATTACTTTATACTATAAAGGCGCTTTTGTGTAAATACGCTGCACGCCAATCGAGATATAGGACTAATGAGGTTGGTGTTTCTTGAAACGTTTTACGTTTGTAGTGGGAATTTTTCCATCTCTCTCTCTCTCTCTCTCTCTCTCTCTCTCTCTCTCTCTCTCTCTCTGTCTATCTGTCTGTCTGTCTGCCTCTCTGTCTCTGTCTGTCTGTCTGTCTGTCTGTCTCTCTTTCTCTCTTTCTCTCTCTCTCTCTCTCTCTCTCTCTCTACTATATATATAGTATATATATATATATATATATATATATATATATATATATATATATATATATATATATATATATATATATATATATATATATATATACACATATACTCAACGCATGCTTTCTATCAATTCCGTTGGCGTGATGCACGCAAATACCTCCACCGTCGACTCGTGGTGGTGATGGTGGTGGTGGTGGTGATGTTGGTGGTGTTGGTGGTGGAGGCCGGACTGCTGCAAGAGAGGACTTTCTCAGAGGATGCGAATCAACTTCATCTGGAGTTGTTTCGGTTTTCGGTCGATCACTCTGAGTTCTGGCAGATTAAATGATCTTCTGAAAGGCATTTCCGTTCTGGATAAGAATTGCTTTCATCTGGCTTATGTTGTGCCGTGGAGTTCAATCACGCAAAGTGACGTGACCCTAGGTCAGATGGTTCGTGACCTGTGGCTATAATATGCAGATTAAAGGGCAAAGACTCAGGATATATAGAAATAAGGGTTGAGATTTTATATTCTATGGTAGGCTTAAAGATTCGAGCTGTCGTCAGATAGTTTTATGTAATTACTCAGAAGGCGACAGTGCTTATACATGGAAATGGACCAAATCGATGACTGTTATTTATCACTGTCTGTGAAAAATGTATTACAAGTGGAGAATTTATTATGAGAACAAACGAGGAAAGCAGCCATGGACTGGGGTGGTACATTGCACAGGGCGTGAAAAATAAAAAATTGAACACTAAATTAAATTTAAAACTGTTAACAAGGCTAAAATAGATAAACAGAACTACAATGGTATTAGTTAAAGCTAAAACTTTGTAACTGGGGGGAGGGCAAAAAACGTGGCGTAGGGGCGTCATTTTTCTGGGGCTAATGATTTCAGTTTCCAAACAGGCGCTATATAAATCTCAGCATACATGCTTTGTAGGCTGCTATCAGCGCCGTGTATTACAGGCTGTCTGTTCTGTTAGTATAGTTAAGATTTATGTCTTCGGTGTGATTTGTGTTCTTGTGAATTGTTTCAATTGCATAACATGTAAATGTACAGCGCAGTGCGTTTCCAGGTGCTTGATTAAAGACAAATTATTATTATTATTATTATTATTATATACGTCAAGAGAAACTTCCATGGCACCGGTCTCACGTGGTGTTAAAGGCGTCAGTCGATGTCGCTCCTGAATCGGCTGGTGCCCTGCTCTAAGAAGTTTGGAGTTTACGATTAAGTAAGTAGGTACGTAGGTAAGTAAATAAGTATATCTTCAGATGTCGACGGGAATCCGTTGGTTCCACGTGTGCGTGGCAGAGGCGGCGCCAGACATTTTTTGTAACCAGGGCATAGCCAGGGCAGTCATACAAATAAACAGTGCAAGAGCGGTTTGTGCCCCAAATAAATTCTCGACAGAGCAAAAATTCTGACAAGGCAACGACCAGGGCAGAGGCTTTTCTAGCAGGGCATTTGCCCTGGCTTGCCCTGGTGTAGTGCCGCCACTGGTGCGTGGGCCCGCCACTTGTGACTTTTTCAGCTTAATTTGCCTTGTTTTGCTAACTGATGTAATATATTAGTTCGTAATGACATTTAACATCATAAAGGCTAGCGCAGAGAGCGTCTCTGAGTAGATACCTTGAAGGGGCGCTATATAAATGTTCAATTGCATTACATTGTATTCTTTATTAAACCAGTTGCAGAAGAGCCACACTCCGGTCTAGAAACAACACAGGACTTATAAAAAAAAACATGTACATATGCACAATCAATAGTCGTATAGCATTCAACCTATAAATGTTTTTCTCCTGTTATTGTCATTAAGATTCTGATTAGGATAGGACGACGACTTGTTGCCTTCTAACCGATGGAAAGTCGATAGTTGACATAGACGCTCAAGGAAACAGACATGCAGACGGTCAGTAAGGCAGACAGTAGTAAGACAGACATACAGAGAGTCAAAGAGACAGAGAACAACAGAGACAGACACATAGAAAGAGAGTGACAACTAAGATGGGCATGCGTTGTAAGCTATGCAATCTATGTGTGTATGTATGTATGTATGTATGTATGTATGTATGTATGTATGTATGTATGTATGTATGTATGTATGTATGTATGTATGTATGTATGTATGTATGTATGTATGTATGTATGTATGTATGTATGTATGTATGTATGTATGTATGTATATATATATGCACGTATGTATGTATGCATGTATTGTATTTGTATTGTATTTGAACGCTTGTTATAGCGCCCCTACCAGATTTCCCATTCAGAGGCGCTCCCGACTACAGTAACTGCGCGAACGCTGAATCGGAGTTTCACGCCGAAGCGCATGAGCAATTGCGAGTGAAGGACTTGCCCAGGGTCCCTACGCGGCGACTTTGAGGTGGATTCGAACCCGCAACCCTCCAGCTGCAAGGCACCGAACATACCCCAAACCACCGCGCCCCAGTTGTATTGTGATGTGTTTTATTGTGTGTTGTATAATTGTACTCCACGTTTATAATGCGACCGAACCACCCGCAGTAAAGATCCGAGAAATTAATCTCTGATAAACCGACCGACCGGGAAGCGAACCCAGGGCGCCGGCGTGACGAGCAGGCTACCAACCCACTCGGCCACTCAGGATCCTTGCATGTATGTATGTATGTATGTATGTATGTATGTATGTATGTATGTATGTATGCATGTATTTATGCATGTATGCATGCATGCATGTACATGAATGCATCTGTATGTGTCTGTATGGATGGATGGATGGATGGATGGATGGATGGATGGATGGATGGATGGATGGATGGATGGATGGATGGATGGATGGATGGATGGATGGATGGATGGATGGATGGATGGATGGATGGATGGATGGATGGATGGATGGATGAATTAACGGACGAATTGGTAGATGCTGCGTATGCTCTGTGCTGATAAAGCATCAATGGCGTGTATTTGTGGCTACTCCTATCTTCCCCGATCCAGCTAATTATACCCGAATTTACCTCGAATGTCCAAATCTGGAAGTAGGGAATTTCGTTCTCAGAGGAAGTCTTCGAGTGTGGTGCCTCGCTCTCCTACTGACGGGTACAGGGGGGGGGGCTCTGTTGGCAAGAACCGAATCCGTCACGCACGACTAACGGTCGAGGTTTTTCCATTTGCAACTCTATTATAGATGCAGCTCATGTACGCAATTGGCGCTTTTACAGCTGACAGCGATGCTCAGAAGGACAGACACAGAGAAACAGACTGGCATGGAGACAGTCAAAGAAAGAGACAGACAGCCAAACAGACTGTCAAAGAAAGAGGGAGACAGCCAGACAGACTGTGAGAGACCGAGACATCTTGCTGGCGTAAAGCACCCAACAGGCACTCGCAGAGATATGTATAAATATATAGAGGCATACAGACAGTGATTGCCGTGTATACAGTCACACAGACAGACATGCATACAGTAAGAGAAACGGAGAAGGTAGGGAGTGAGTAAATTTGGGAGGGAGACCAGGAGTGAGAGGGAGGACCGAAGAGAGAGAAGGAGAGGGCAAGAGAGAGACCAACAGAGATACGCCTATATCTCTCTGCAGAGCCCAACGATACGGTATTTAGCCTACTTCCTTCCTTCCTTCCTTCCTTCCTTCCTTCCATCTTTCTTTCTTTCTTTCTTTCTTTCTTTCCTTCCTTCCTTCCTTCCTTCCTTTCCTTCCTTCCTTCCTTCCTTCCTTCCATCCTTCCATCCATCCTACCATCCATTCTTCCTTCCTTCCTTTCCTTCCTTCCTTCCTTCCTTCCTTCCTTCCTTCCTTCCTTCCTTCCTTCCTTCCTTCCTTCCTTCCTTCCTTCCTTCCTTCCTTCTTGAGGTACCAACATGTGCTCTATTAAGTTAAACTACCAGAGAGGATGGTAGAGCGCAGAGAAGGAGGAAGTCCATTCCATAGAGAGGGACCTATGCAGGCTAAGAATTTGGTTTGAGCCATTGTGGTCCTAACACGGGGAACGAAGAGCGGAAGAGGTCATGCCGGTCAGAGGATCTGAGAGGACGCAATGACGTGGCAGAGAGAGGACGGAGAATTTGGTGACAAAGATATTTTATAGGAAGAGATTTTGGTTTTACAATGACGATTATTGCTGCCTTTTCCAGCTTCCTCTTTCCACCTCGTTGAGGAGTACGCCTGCTTCAACACGGTCTTCTATTTCGTCTGTGATGAGGGCCAGATAGCGGTCTTCGAGACGGCTCGCTTCGGCCGCAACGACACCGTCGTCGCCGCTCTCTGCGGAATCCCCTTCACTCGCAACTGTGACATCGACGTTCACTTCCTGCTCAACCGCGCATGCGCTGGAAAACGGAAATGCTCCATCGCCGTCAACACCGCCTTCTTCGGCGACCCGTGTGGATACGAGGAGTTCCTCAAGGTCACCTATCGATGCATTCCAGGTGGGATCTATAAGCATTGCTCAGAGTGAGCAAAATATTTAAAATAGTGCACATGACTTACAATCTCGTTCTCTCAAGGTTTCATTCATTCATTCAAAAAGAGTTAATTAATTGCGTCGAAATGAGCAATTGCTAAGACGATTCCAATTGTTAATCATTAGTGAAGATAGGGGTTTATGGGCTTATTTTTATAGAAATTTGCTTCAATATTAACTATATGAATATTTATAATGTCTGAGACTTGCCTCGCTAAAACTGAAAACTATTATTTCTAGGCGCGTTGGAGTCGGGAGCGCCTCTGAGCAGTTTCCTTAAAAAGGGCGCTATATAAATTTCCGAATGAATGAGTGAGTGAATAAATGGATAAATAAATGAATGAATGAATTATTTATCAGAACACTTACCACAGCGCATTTAAGTTCCTCACAAAAGCGCCGCACGCCTTCTTCAGTACGGTCTTAAAACCAGTAGATAGTGTATATGCCAGCTGAAAAGGTAAATGCAACGTACCAGGAATCGAACTAAGGACTCTCTGCTGATGTTGTCTGCAGAATGGTCAGTGGACAGCAGATGTGCGGAATCGACGTCCGTTACACTCTTCGACCACGGATACATCACGAGTCCCAACTATCCGGAAAAGTATTTCATGGACGCCGAGTGCCGCTGGATCATCGTGGTCCAGTCCGGTCAGACGATCCGTATAACCCTCTTCGACTTCGAGCTGGACGTCAAGAGAGGTGGACGCTGTTTCGACTTCCTCGAGGTCTCCGTTGCCGGGAGGGTCTACTTCCGGGACTGTGGCGCCCTCGGAAAACAGGTCATCGACATCGAATGGGAGGAGGATGGGATGGAGGAGGTGGATGGGGAGGCTGGGGCAACGGAGGCGAACGTCGTCTTCAAGACGGGACAGACGAGTTTGACGCAGCGTGGGTTTCTACTCTACTTCGAAGGTCAGTTCTTGGAGAGGCCATGTCCCCAAGGGCGTAACTTTGCCCCAGAAAGTGGTGGTGACCAATCCCCTCTTAATTTTTAACGCACCACTGGAACGCTAGCTATGAGCAGAACACTGCAGCTTATTCACAAGCGCTGCGTTAAGTCAGAGGGTTGTCCAGAGAGTGTTCGATGGTGTTCCAAGTCCAGCTGCAAAGGAGACAAGAGACTAGCAATGTCGAAGCCTCAGAGACACGCTACGCATTGTCCGGCTGCTACTGCGGCTTTTAAATGAATATCGCTAGGCTATTACTGTACTACCAATGATCGACATTTACGGTGCCAATACTCCTTGTCAATGCTACATGTAAATGGTTATCCCGTAGTTTAGGTTGGCAAATTATTTTAACGTCATGACGCTGGTAAGTAAGCAGTCTACCAATGTAAGCTTACATGATAATTGTCATTAATCCAGCTTCCATTATGAGAAATTTTTTTAATCAATCCAACTTCTGTTTAAGCAAAAATTATTGTCAATCCAATTTCTATTTTAACCAAGAATTTTTCATCAATCCAACTTCTCTTTAAGTAAGAATTATTTTCGTCAATCCCACTTCTATTTAAGCAAAAAAACTTTATCGATCCAGCTTCTATTGAAGCAAAGATTTAGTTTAATCAATCCAGCGTCTATTTACGAAAACAATTATTTCCGTCAATCCAACTTCTATTTAAACAAAGAATTAGTTTAATCAGTCCACCTTCCATTTAGGCCAACAATTATTTTCATCGATTCAGCTTCCATGTTAAATTGACAATAAAATAATTTACCAGCGTAAACTACGGTTTTACCCGCTAAATTGCTATCAACTGCAGTTAGAGCTTACAGCCTTCCACGGAAACATGATACATTGCATGCACAATTATAACCTTTCGCGGTCATTTTACAATGAATCGATCCATTTTTCCATATGAATTTGATAATTTGACCTTGTATAGAAACAAAATGCATGACGTCACCAAATTATGAAACCAAACACATGCCAGTAAGGCAGTGTGGACACACTGTGGACTCCTCTGTCAGCATTTCCGCCATTGCAATGTTAAGTATGCACAAATAGCCTAGATCCCTAGACGGTAAACAGCCAATTGCTTTCATGTTAAAAAATATATTTATTGCAGGACCAAAAAGTGGTGGTGACTGTCACCACCACTTTTTAAAGTGGTGGTGACCGGACACCACCGTCACAATAGAAAGTTACGCCTATGCATGTCCCTGACCACACCTGACCAGACACTAGCTAATGTCAGTCAAACCAGAATACTGAAAATCAGTCCTGATTCCTGGGGTTTATCATTATAAACCCTGGTCATCTCATTATCTTCTCTCGTCATACATGAATAATAGTGATAATAATAATTATTATTATTCTTTAATGAAGCGCCTGACAAACGCATTGCGCTGTACATGTACAATTGTACATGTTTTGACGATTAAACAATTCACAAGAACACAAATTACAGAAGACATCAAGCAACAAAGTTGCAGCCATGCAAGGCTGCAAAACTAGAACTGTTCTCGTTTGAATGAGCTGTTACCGTTGCTGGACTTATATTGTTTCCCTGTTTCTGATCGTTTTGTTCAACCACTTAGGCTATGTCATTTCGTTCTGAGCTTGAAACTAACTTGCATGTTTCACACTGAGAACTCGCCGCCTCTTTGTCTTAGCGGATTGATCTTCTTGGTGTTGCAATCACACATTTCAATCGCCAAATGCAATCACCAATCGCAATCATCCATTTCAATCATCAACTACAATCACCAGTTGCAATTTCCCACTTCAATCACCAAGTTTACTCACCAATTTAAATCACCAATAATAAAAGTCACGGTCACCAACTCCATTCACTCATTTCAATCACCCATTCATTCAGTCCACTTTAAGTATCTCTTGGCTGTCTTTGTCTTCCTATCTGTACTTTTTTTACAATGTTTAGGTGTCCCTATTTAGCAGAATCCATCCCTGCTGGGCCTCCGTGTACATGTCAAACCGTTGCCTTATTGTTTCATTGTTCATTTTCTCTTCTGATGGTTACAGAAATTATTATACATGATTGATTGATTGATTGATTCACTCATTTCAATCACAAATTGCAATCACCCACTTCAATCACGCACTGACGTTATTCTTCCGTGCCGTTCCCGGCTGTTTAACTTCCGGTTGCTTGTCTATTTGTCGGTCGGTGCGCTCGTGCAGCTGTCGGGCGCGGATGTCCGGTGCTTGACCAGTACCACGACCGCTTCGAAGTGGCCTACTTTGTGGCTGACCACATCTTCCACGCAAACATCACGTGCTTTGACGGGTTCTACCTGGACGTTGTAACGAAGTCCACATCCGCCATCATTCGATGTCTAGGAGTGGCGTGGAACAACAGGATTCCAGAATGCTACAGTAAGTTCTGATTGGTTGAGCGCTCGCCTTCTAGTGCAGGGAGCACGGGTTAGAGTCTCCTCCTTGAGACTGTTAATGTGTAGGGACCTTGCTTTAAACAAGTCCTTCAATCACAACTGCTAGGCGTCATCGATTGATGATTGGTCATTAGATAGTGGCGTTTAATAAATGCATAATAATAATAACGGTAATGATTACAGTAGTAGTGGTGGTGGGTTTGGGCTTGGTGTTGATGTTGGTGTTGGTGTTGGTCGAGGTGGTGGTCGAGGTGGTGGTGGCGGTGGTGGTGGTGGTGGTGGTGGTGGTGGTGGTGGTGGTGGTGGTGGTGGTGGTGGTGGTGGTAGTAGTAGTAATGAAGTAGTTTAGATTTATATATAAATAAGAGGTTCTGCTTCAACATGTTTTAAATAGTTTAATTAAACCCTATAATATTATTAACTGAAGGGTTTTAAATATGAATCCTCCCACCCCCTGGACAATTCAATCCTTGACCCTCTTAAACAAATCCAATCTTGATCCCTCCTCTTCAACTGCCACTTCTCGTAGCCGTCTAACTGTCTGCCTGCACTCAGATGTTTCACTTCAACCGGTTGTGACAAGGGTTACCCAAAGAAATGCTAACTAGTAATAAGTGCTACATAATAGGCCTATAATAGACCTACTGTTAGGATATAAGGGTAACTTACATCCTGACTTGGAACCGCTTTTGATCTAACCTCATTTGACTGAACACTTGTGAATAAAAGGCTGGCTCTCGCGACTTAGCCATCTCACCTATAATGAGTACACTAACACACTGTCAGTGGGAAGATGAGACGGTGAGGTACAGGTCTGGCCACCTGCACTCATATGCCGAGGCTAAGAAAATGAAGTCGCTAACACTTCATATCCACGGCCGACTCAGGGCTGGCTTCAAGGGACTGCTCTTCTTCTTCTCGCGACTTACTTTTGGGCGCCGCAGGAATGTCGAAAGTACACGATAACAATATACTATATATATATTGTTATCGTATTTTCGACATGTATATATATATGTATATATATGAAGTCCTATATTAGTTTGCGAATAGCAGAGTGGGGCGTGCTCTTGCAAATAGTAGATGCACCCACTGACCTCCTCCACCAGTTATTAGCGATCCTGCCCGAATCCCAGATTCTGACCCATTATTGGTTTTCCTGATGGCCTCCGATGAATGCGTTGCAGCATCCCTCCAGTCTCAGCAGCCGACGTTTCCATGGCAACCGATTCTTCCGTCGCTGGCGACGAACGACAACTCACTGACCGACAGATCCATCTCCATCGTCGGTTGGTAGTTGTAATGATGATGGTGATGATGATGGTGGTGATGATGATGGTGATGATGATGATGATGATGATGATGATGATGATGATGATGATGATGATGATGATGATGATGATGTATGGTGGTGGTGGTGGTGGTGGTGGTGGTGGTGGTGGTGATGATGATGATGATGATGATGATGATGATGATGATGATGATGATGATGATGATGATGATGATGATGATGATGATGATGATGATGATGATGATGATGATGATGATGATGATGATGATGATGATGATGATGATGATGATGATATGCAGATGTGGAAGTGGAGAAAGAGAAGAAAGAGGAGGAGGAAGAAGTAGCAAAGCGAAAAGGGGAGATGATTTATATAGCGCCGTGAGCTGCCCAGGTCGAAGAAACGGACACTGTATGTCAGTTCACAAGTGGAGTACTTTTGCCCTCTGGAATTGAAACCTTGTTACGGTAAAGTAATTGGTGAGGTAAATGGTAAGGTATATGGTGAGGTAATTTGTAAGGTTATTGGTAGGGTAATTGGTGAAGTAATTGGTAAGGTAATTGGTGAGGTAGTTGGAAAGGTAATTGGCGAAGTAATTGGTAAGGTAATTGGTAGGTTAATTTGTAAGGTAATTGGTAAGGTACTTGGTAAGGTAATTGGTAAGGTGATTGGTGAAGTAATTGGTAAGGTAATTGGTAAGGTAATATAAGGTCATTTCAATTGAGGTTAGACAAGGTAATATGAAGGCTGGTAAGAAGAGGTCTACCGTAGACTGTGTTGCCCCACGACTTGGCTTTGATGCGCCATCGGTTGATGCTTTGAGCATTAGACACAGGTGCTATAGAAGTTGCTAATTTATAATAGTACTGCAGGGAAAGCCGAGGTATGGTAACGTAAAGAAAGATTAGGAGTTCAGATGAACCATGATAAGGTAAGGCTAAGATTGCAAGGTCAGTTTAAGTAAACTGCACGAGGTCATGAAAGGTCATGAGTCTTCCTTCCAAATGGCTGTGACCAGGGTCGTACGAAGAAACCGAATTGAAATAAAATTAGAATTAATTAATTGATATTAAAATTAAACTTAATAGTACTACCTGGGACTACAATTGTTCCGGGTACTACCATAGACCCCTTAAATTGCCAGTACTGGAGGCTGCCATGTTCGGATCTTGGGTCCATTCTCAATTTACACTTTTTATCACAGAAATTAGCGATTTGGGTGAACTTTTTTGTTCTGTTTGACTCAACGAGAGCTTCGTCTGGAGAAAAATGTTGACACGTTTTGGTCGTGGCAGTTACAATAATATTATTATTATAATATTCTTTTTTATCAAAGTTAACTTACAGTAATAGCAAAATATGAACCGAATTGTATGCATTGTTTGCGCAACGACAGATAAGGATGCTTTGTGACAGTTATAATGTACCGCAATGCTGTAGCATTGGTGACTTCCGTGCAAATATTTGTGCACGATTTTTGCATTTTAGTTAGTTATCTACTTTCTGTATCTGTGTTTTTTTTGTGAGCTGCCCGTTTGTGGCGAAATCAAGTTTATATATATTAATCCAATATTTAACGACATCCTATAGCTACAAGGCTGTTGATGTCTTTAAGTTTTTGATGACAGCAGAAAACTTAAAGACGACAACAGCCTTGTAGCTTATAGCATGTCGTTAAATATTGGATTAATAATAATATTGTAACTGCCACGACCAAAACGTGTCAACATTTTTCTCCAGATGAAGCTCTAGTTCAGTCAAACACAACACAAAATATAAGCGCAGTTGAGGTATATATAGCATTAGCAGCAACAATTTTAAAGGTGTTTCGTGTAATTTAGTAAGTAGGTAAGCATATTCGTTAGTCAACCAACTCCTAACTGCACTTTGGTGTACATGAAAGCTTTAAGAAATCGTGAATGAATCATCCTTATTATGATAAATCATCCTGACTGTATAGGTTTTTCGTGCTAAGGTATCTGCTGCTGGTATTATTCTATTGTGTGCTCAGGTCGCAATTGTCCAGAGTTTAACAATATCTTTCGGCTGTCAAGATCGTTGACGCCAAACTTTGCTTTACCTTTTCTTTTCGTGTTGGGTAATGTAAACGCCAATAAATGATATAAATATATTTTTTAATATTTCAGTTAATATGTTAAGCTTTTGACGAAAACTGTGTGGGCATTGTTCAACAAAATTCAATAACTTTATTAACTTTTAAGCGCAGTTTAGGTCTATATATAGCATCATTTGCAACTGTTTTAAAGGTGTTGAACGAGAACATCGAATAACCCAGAGTTTAACCACGTTTTATGGCTTCCAAGGCCGTTGACGTCGACCATGCCTAACTACCTTAACTTGTCAATTATATGAATAAGAAAGTCATGAGAAACTTTGGGGACATGTGCATGAAACCTTGAGATATGCTCACGCGTGAACAAGAACTCAAGAAAGGCGCTAAGGACCTCCTTCCAGATAAGGAGCACAGCCTGTAAGACAATTAAATTTTATTTTTTTTTCCCAGAATTTATTAGAATCGATTCCATGAACAGTGAATACAATGTACACGTATGAATACAGTCATTAACAGTTTTCATTACCCAGTTAGTGGAAAAAGCATGGCTAAACTGGTTGAAACTTCCTTTCCTTTCTCAACTCCAGGATTCGCCAATGATAATATGTATGTATATATATATACATATACATAGGGATATAGCCAATATATAGGCTATATATATATATATATATATATATATATATATATAAACTGGAAGAGGTCCACCGTAGGCTGTCTTGGTAGTCTTGTCCGTGCACAGCTTGGCTTTGGTGCTTCATCGGTTGATGCTTTGAGCATTACACACCGGCGCTACAGAAGTTACTTATTTATAATAGTAATAGGCCTACAGGGCAAGCCGAGGTATGGCAATGTAAAGAAAGATTAGGCGCGGCCATAGGCGTAGCCACATGAAGGCAGGAGGAGGCAGTTGCCTCCTCTTGGATTTTCCCGTATTTGCCTCCTCTTGCCCGAACTCCATCGCCATACAAATCTGCATGCAATTTACTTACTTACTGCACTGTTCAAGCGAATGTTGTACCGTACGGCGTATACTATTTCCTGACACACAGACACAGTTTTCGTTTCCGGTAACAAACGCCTAACTTCAGTATTTTTCAAGTAAATTGTACTAATCGAATTATTGTGTATTATCGTCATTCCGACTCATTCGTCAATTCGTCAATAGTCATTATTATGTCTGCGGGGCCGCCAAATAAGAAACTTCGACAGATTGTGCTATCTTTTGCCAGCCAAAAGCCAGCGAAGAAATACACAGGTAACGACAGGTTATTAGTAATAACGCCTATGGTTATTAGTTATAATTAGTAACGAAGCTTCTCTTGAAGAAAAGACCTAGTTTCATCAATCCAACTTTATATACTTACGGAAACAATTATTTCCATCATCCAGCTTCTATTTAATCAAACTTCCATTTAGGCAAGAAATCATTCTCATCAATCCCTGCAGCTTCCATTTTAAAGCAACAATGTAAAATAATTTAGCAACGTAAACTAGGGTTTAACCGTTATACCGTTAGGATTAGTAAATAGTAATTATGGTAACTTTGTAAGGGGCTTCTATCCCCCCTAAACAACCGGGCTCTGTGGTATTTGTACATTGGTCTGATCGTCATTTATGTCGCTGTCATAAAAGTATAAGCCTACTCACATTTAGCTTATTTTAATTTTCTTTTTGCTTGTTTACCGTCTATCGAGAGTTATCGGTTAAATACAGATTATGAATTCATTCTAAATGTGAATTGTTGTGCCTTTGTCCTTGAAGGTACTGCGCTGGAAAGAAAAGTTTGTGCAGCCCGCGGCAGTGAAACCTCCAACACTTCTGGAAACGTTGCAAGTTTGCGATCCAGTATTGTTCCCGAATATATACACGATACTGCAGCTGCTACTATCTCTGCCAGTGGGTTCTTGCTGCTGTGAAAGATCCTTCAGTGCACTGCGAAGGCTAAAGACTTTTCTCAGAACAACAACGTCCGAAGAACGGCTGAACGGATTGGCACTTGCCTACATACACAGAGACATTGATGTAGATTTAGACAGAGTGCTTCAGAAGTGGGACGGATCTGGGCATAGAAGAATTCATTTGGCTTTTTCGTCAACCGACAGCTGCTGAACATGGTTGTGACACCTATAGCACAGAAGTCGAGCATAAGTTACGTACTAAAATTAACATCTTTAATAGTCAGTAGATACAGAACTTGTCAAAATTACTGCAATGAAAGACAAGTTGAACTCATAACTTATGTGAACTTCTCACAATTTCATGCTCGTAAAATTTTTACGTTCACATACTGATGTTCTCTATACTTAAAATAATGGCGGCAGAAGCTTTGCAACTGTTAGTTTCAGACATGCTGAAAAAGCAACTGTTAGTTTCAGACATGCTTAAAAAGTAATTGCTGTGAATTATACTACCCCTAAAAAAAGGTCGTCAGGAAAAAAAGTCTACGATTTTCGTCTATTGCTCCATGGATAAATTTTGCCTCCTCTTGTTTGCTCCATGGGTACATTTTGCCTCCTCTTGTGCCTCCTCTTGAAAAGAGGTCTGGCTACGCCACTGGGCGCGGCATATGAGGAGTTCAGATTAACCATGATAAGGTAATGCTAAGATGGTAAACTAAAGTAGGCTAAGTAGGCTATATCCTTTATTGATCCAATTGCTAACCGCACTTTGGTATACGGCCAGTTTAAGTGAACTGCCTCAGGTCATGAGGTTTTCCTTCCAAATGGCGGTGACCAGGGTCGCCCCGAATAAACTGAATTGAAATTAAACTTAAATTAATTAATTAACATCTTTTCAATTAAATTTGAACTCAGCATCAGCAGTAGCAATTGAACTCGGCAATTGAACTTAGACAACCATTATTCAAGTGAACTGACGGTATTTTATTTAGAACAAGGTTTAACGTCGTCATATGACATCAAAGGCCGTTGACGACAATTTAAAACATATACAGTGCAGTTAAATGAATTCATAGCGTCCAAAAGACACCATTTAAGACTGTCCAAACATAACCTTGAAATGTTATTAGTGTTCATTGTTTAACGACATAACAAAAATTACAATTCATAAATATACAATTTGATACATGCAATTTGGTATTTGATGCAAATTCAACAATATTTAGCAGCAATTGTCGTATACAAGAAATGTTTCTTAAAAGTAATTCTTGATCACCATTCCTAATGCACATTTACTTCTTAATCTATTTATATCAATAACATTTATTTTACAAATTTAAATGACACGAAAGTTTAACATGAAGTACTTATTCCACTTTTGAATTTTTAAGAAGTCGTCAATCAGTAAAATCAAGCATTATTAAAGAAATATATTCAAACAGTGAATATGACAATTCTTTATAATTTATTATGCTACTACGTTGATAATAAAAGAGAACCGAAACTTCATCTGAAATTTTCAATCTATTACTTTTAATGTTCTTAATACAGCTTGCTTGATTGATATTTGTCACACATGCAAGTAAAACATGAAGTTTGTAATATTTTGGTACATTTTACGGAAGTATTTAATAATTTCAATCACACAATATTATCATAATATATGCAAATAGTTAGAACAGGACTCTAACATATCCACAGCATGTATATATAATAGCACATCCAACAAAAGTTTACAAACTATCATAACCATAGAACAAAGTTCATAAGAAACATCATATCATATTAATTATGATTATGACATTTGATGCTATCAAACAAACACTTAGCATCAGTTTTGACACATAAGTGTAAAAGTAAAATCGTTTTTTTATTACAGATTTCAGCATATTTGACAACTTTGTTCTGAAATGAGATTCACAATCTCCTTTGTCTAAAACTTCCAAATCTTTGAGGACAAATTATAATGTTATCAACCGGAGCATGAGATTCTTAACACATATAATCAATGAGACAATTTAACAATATTATATAAAGAATAACACATATTAAAAAATAAAACAAGACTTTCCTAGCCTATACCATAATGTGCATTTAATTAATTGATTTCATATACAAATGAAACTCTTGCACGAGCTTACAAACGATAACATTTATACAACCTTTCCTTTATAAATAAGACTTATTAGCCTATAAACCTCACTTTGTATGCAACCTACATCAAGCAAATTCTTAGTGTTAAAATCTACTTTATATAAGACACATACATCTCTTAATATGTTAGAAATATTTTCTTTTCTACAAGTTAATAATAAATGGTTTATGTTTTCTGGAACTTTACATAAAGTACAAAGACCACTTTCATGCTTCTTCATAAGAAGAAGTCTTTCATTTAGATTTACTTTTCCTAATCTTAATCTTGAAATCTGAACCTCCTTCTTTCTATTAAAATCAACAAATTTGATGTTTGTGTCCACCGTAGGACAAATATACTTATAATGTTGACCCTTAGGATCACTATCATATATCTTCTGCCATTCGTTAACTACATGCGATTTTATAATTGAAAAGACTTCTTGCAATTCTAGATAATTTGTTGAATTAATAATAGGCAAACTGAGTGATTGCTTTGCTAAAGCATCAACCTTTTCATTACCTAATATATTTACATGACTAGGGATCCAAATCAAATGTACTTTGCTTATCTTAATTTTATTAAATGTTCTTATTGTTTCTTGTAAAAGGTTTGGTCTGGAGCTTGACAAGGAATTTCTAAAAGACATAAGAACACTTAAGGAGTCAGAAAAAATAGCAAAATGTTTAAGTTCTTGGTTTTCATTCTCTGATATCCAACAAAAGACTTCCTTAATAGCAGTTAATTCGGCGGCATATATACTAGAGCTATTGCAGAGACGGATTTGCTTATCTAAATTTAGGATAGGAATTGTGTAAGCAGCAGCGACCAAATCTCCAGCTTTAGAACCATCAGTGTATATATGCGTGTATGTTTGGTATCTGCTCATGTGATCCAAGGAGATTAGACGGAGAAGTTCAGGATTGTCATTTTTCTTACTTATTGATTTGTGAAGACTGATATCGACTTCAATGTTATTATTTAGCCAAGGAGGAGTTGTAGGAAATGTGGGAGACTGAAAAGGGATGTCAAGAGATGAGAAAAATTCTTGAGTTCGCGTATAAGTGGATTCGTCCTTATGACTAAATGTTCTGAATTCATTAGTCCAATGAGGTTGATATGCAGCTCTGACTGGATGATCCGGATTTCCCAAGATTTTTGTACCCAGTTTAAGGGAATTTTGTAATCTTCTCATTTGCAGTGGCAGTTCACCGCACTCATTTTGAAGTGCTGTTGCTGGAGTACCTTTGGCAGCACCACAACACGGTATTATTATTATAACCACAGTTTAACGTCGTCTTATGACATCAAAGGCCGTTGACGACAATGCAGAAAATATACAATACAATCATAACCAGAAACTTATAGCATCCGAACGACACCATTAAAGGTGTCAAACGGAGCTTTACAATTTCACTAATATTCAATATTTTTGCAACATAAAGTAGTTCATCTCATACTATCTATGATTATTATGTACTGACAAATTTCATTAACTAACAAAGCATACATGTATTATAATTGATTAAGGTATTCTTTTAAACTGTTCATGTATCTTACAAAACACTATAATAAAAATGTTCATTAACCAAAGAAGTATACATGTATTATAATTGTTTAAAGTAGGCCTATTCTTTTAAACTGTTCATGACGGTAAAGCGCAGTTGCTGAATATATAGCATTAGTTGCAACTATTTTAAAGGTGTCGATCCGAAATCATCGTATTACCTAGTGTCTAACCACATTTTGTGGCTTCCAGGGCAGTTGACGTCGAACCTAACTATATATCTTACCTTATCAATTATATGAATAAGAAGGTGATGAGAAACTTTGGCGACTTTTGCATGAAACCTTGAGATATGCTGAGACGTGAACAAGAACTCAAGAAAGACGCTAAGAACTTCTGCGACCAGGGATGGAAGAAACCGAGGTGAAAACCTCCTTTAAGGAACACAGCCTGCTATAGACAATTACCCAGACAATTATCCCTGTTGGTTAAAAAAGGCACATCTCAACCATGGCTAAACTGGATGAAACTTTGCTACCCTTTCTCAACTCCAGGATTCGCCAGTGATGATGATATACGCTCTCTCTCTCTCTCTCTCTCTCTCTCTCTCTCTCTCTCTCTCTCTCTCTCTCTCTCTCTCTCTCTCTGTCTGTCTGTCTGTCTGTCTCTCTCTCTCTCGTATGTATGTATGTATGTATGTATGTATGTATGTATGTATGTATGTATGTATGTATGTATGTATGTATGTATGTATGTATGTATGTATGTATGTATGTATGAATATATTTATGCATCGTATGGAAGTGGATCTTCAATTGCAAACGATTAGTGCATAGATCTGATCGATACAGAGCGAATGATTAATTCGAGGGATGCCAGAGGATGCTACAAACTGAACCAATGCATGTTGCAATGAGCCCCGATCTTACGGCAATGCATCATCTTCTTGCGTCTATTCCAACGTCCCCTCCCCGCCCCATTGTCTCTTCCTGGCATCTATCGGTTACAGAGGCTGCGCGTCGAGCGAACGCACTCTGGACAGCGGATACGGAGGAGGCTGGCTGGGCGAGATGTCCGATGCGCATCGGAGTTTAGTGGTCGTCTCCCGGAGTTAATATCCGACAATCTTTATGAGAGAGAGAGGCATTCTTCCATCGCTGGTGGCTCTGTTGTCCTTCGTTCTCTCTCTGAACGCAGTTCTATTCCAACAAGCTACCCCATACGGCATTACCTCCTCTGTCTGTCTGTCTGTCTGTCTGTCTGTCTGTCTGTCTGTCTGTCTGTCCTCTTTGTCTCTCAATATCTGTATGTCTGTCTGTCTGTCTGTCTGTCTGTCTGTCTGTCTGTCTGTCTGTCTGTCTGTCTGTCTGTCTGTCTGTCTGTCCTCTTTATCTCTATCTATCAATATCTGTATGTATGTATGTCTGTCTGTCTGTCTGTCTGTCTGTCTGTCTGTCTGTCCTCTGTCTTGCTCTATCTATCAATATCTGTATGTCTGTCTGTCTGTCTGTCTGTCTGTCTGTCTGTCTATGTGTCTGTGTCTCTGTCTATCTGTCTTGTCTGTCTGTCTGTCTGTCTATCCATCCATCCATCCATCCATCCATCCATCCATCTATCTCTGTCTCTCTGTCTGTAATCTGTCTATATTTGTCTGTCTGTCTCTGACTATGTATATATATATATATATATATATATATCTCTCTCTCTCTCTCTCTCTCTCTCTCTCTCTCTCTCTCTCTGTCTCTCTCTCTCTCATCCATCTTTCTACTCACCTTCTCAACTTCTCTCCCAGGTGGCTCATAGTGAATCGCATCCTCGGCCATTCGAACAACAAACAATGCTCGTTCTGTGCCAAACAACACTTGACTCATTACTCCGATTACATTCCGATAATATCTTCACGTGTCGTCGCTCTTCCCATCCTCCACTCCCCCCAACCTTCCACGCAACACCCTCAGAGCTTTCGTCGTCTACCACCCTTCCCCTAAATGGGATGCGTCCTTGGATGGGAGGCGTGTGGCCGATGACAAGGGGTAATCAATGGGGTCGTTGTGAGAGGAGTCTGAATGGTGATGAGATGAGGGAGGCTGGGATTGAAGAAGGGCCGAGATGGGGCCGAAAAGGGGGAGGGTTGTGTCGTCAACAGCTCGACTGAGGGTCGTCTCCCGATCCGAGCGAAAAAACTACACGAAATAATTGTACAGTGCCAGACGAATGTCCTTTCTGCTACTCTTGTCTTTCATTCCTTTGTTCATTCATTCATTGGTTCACTGATTGGTTCATTCATTCGTTCATTCGTTTTTTATTCATTCACTCGTTTGCTCATTCATTCGTTCGTTCATTTGTTCGTTCATTCATTCATTCATTCATTCGTTTGTTCGTTCATTCATTCATTCATTTATCCGTTCGTTCATTCATTCGTTCATTCATTCGTTCATTCATTCATTCGTTTGTTCGTTCATTCATTCATTTGTCCGTTCGTTCATTCATTCGTTCAATCATTCGTTCATTCATTCATTCATTTATCCGTTCGTTCATTCATTCGTTCATTCATTCGTTCATTCATTCATTCGTTTGTTCGTTCATTCATTCATTTGTCCGTTCGTTCATTCATTCGTTCAATCATTCGTTCATTCATTCATTCATTTATCCGTTCGTTCATTCATTCGTTCAATCATTCGTTCATTCATTCATTCATTTATCCGTTCGTTCATTCATTCGTTCATTCATTCGTTCATTCATTCATTCGTTTGTTCGTTCATTCATTCATTTGTCCGTTCGTTCATTCATTCGTTCAATCATTCGTTCATTCATTCATTCATTTATCCGTTCGTTCATTCATTCGTTCATTCATTCGTTCATTCATTCATTCGTTTGTTCGTTCATTCATTCATTTGTCCGTTCGTTCATTCATTCGTTCAATCATTCGTTCATTCATTCATTCATTTATCCGTTCGTTCATTCATTCGTTCATTCATTCATTCGTTTGTTCGTTCATTCATTCATTTGTCCGTTCGTTCATTCATTCGTTCAATCATTCGTTCATTCATTCATTCATTTATCCGTTCGTTCATTCATTCGTTCATTCATTCGTTCATTCATTCATTCGTTTGTTCGTTCATTCATTCATTTGTCCGTTCGTTCATTCATTCGTTCAATCATTCGTTCATTCATTCATTCATTTATCCGTTCGTTCATTCATTCGTTCATTCATTCGTTCATTCATTCATTCGTTTGTTCGTTCATTCATTCATTCGTTCAATCATTCGTTCATTCATTCATTCATTTATCCGTTCGTTCATTCATTCGTTCAATCATTCGTTCATTCATTCATTCATTTATCCGTTCGTTCATTCATTCGTTCATTCATTCATTCGTTTGTTCGTTCATTCATTCATTTGTCCGTTCGTTCATTCATTCGTTCAATCATTCGTTCATTCATTCATTCATTTATCCGTTCGTTCATTCATTCGTTCATTCATTCGTTCATTCATTCATTCGTTTGTTCGTTCATTCATTCATTTGTCCGTTCGTTCATTCATTCGTTCAATCATTCGTTCATTCATTCATTCATTTATCCGTTCGTTCATTCATTCGTTCAATCATTCGTTCATTCATTCATTCATTTATCCGTTCGTTCATTCATTCGTTCATTCATTCGTTCATTCATTCATTCGTTTGTTCGTTCATTCATTCATTTGTCCGTTCGTTCATTCATTCGTTCAATCATTCATTCATTCATTCGTTCATTCATTCGTTCAATTGTTCGTTCATTCATTCGTTCATTCATTCAATTGTTCGTTCATTCATTCGTTCATTCATTCATTCAATTGTTCGTTCATTCATTCGTTCATTCATTCATTCATTCATTCGTTTGTTCATTCATTCATTCATTTGTCCTTTCGTTCATTCATTCGTTCAATCATTCATTCGTTCATTCATTTGTTCGTTCA
>JACEVL010000906.1:788710-818710 GCA_020284085.1 Aporrectodea caliginosa | reverse complement strand
TTCGAGGTCAAGGACTCACCACAGGATGACGCTTCCTCTGGCGAAGGTCGCCTCTTCAATCTCTCCAGTTTACGTAGCGCCTCTGTTGTGCTTGCAGACGACGCGCGCGCTCATGCATTTCGAATCAATCAGCTGGAACGGCAAGACACCGGCTAAAGATGATAGAGCTGATGTAAAGGATGCGGGTTTCAAGATTGTCCGCTTAGCATAAGAACCATGAGCATAAATAATTATTCGGGGACTATGCAGATTAAAGGGAGCACACAAATACACACACACGCACGCACACACGCACGCACACACATACATATTATATATCTAGATACCTTAAGTGGTGCCTAATTATGTGATCAAACACTTTCTTAATCAATTCTAAATTTCATCTCGTATTCAAATAAATCTGGTTAAACAATTTGGCTCAATACTAAAAAATCTGAGGCACTTATTATTATCTTCCCACTCCATCCTAACTGTCGTTTCAAACCTTCCAAAAATTAATCAAAGATTCATATATTATCTTTTTTTTAGCAAACTAACTAATGCCAGCAAAATTTAATGCCACGAAATCAAGTGCAGAGTCCCGTAGAAGTCTCACACAAAAGTCTTACGATCGACATCGTGAACTTTTCAGCAAAAACAAAACAAAAGGTGAACTAATAAAGCGTTTGTTCTCGAAAAGTTAAAAAACGAAAAGTAAAACTCGACAAAGAACAACAGCGGTAAACAAAATTTAAACAAAAATTAAAATTCCAGCATTGTTCTGAAAACAAAACAGTAATAATTACAGTGTAATCACAGCGTAAAGCAACCAGAAAAGTGCTCACCAGCAGCCACACAGCCAACATCATTAAGCGAACATACCGTTTTTGCATAACTGTGTCTTATACAAAAGTGCGACGTATAGTCCGGAAAATACGGCACCAAGAGGACGATCCAACACGGGTGCCACATCTCGCACTGACCTATCATATTTGACTCCTATAGCGCCAGTACATCAGTATCATAACATATAAAAATTCACACGGTGGTCCGCAATCTATGCTGCTCGCTTCTGTACATGCCAAGACAATTGGTTCGGCTCATTACGTGTAGGTATACAGCGTGACCGTTGACCTGACGCCGACCAAACAACTTCAGGGTTGCCACAAGATTAACAAAACAAAAATCGATGACTTTTCATGACCTTTCCCCATGACTTTTAAGACTTATTTCAGACGAAAAAGGACCTACTTTCTAATTGTTTAATCGATGTAATAGTTATCGAAATTTTAAAATATGATTCGAAAAATATGTCTATTAATGATTTTTCCATTTTCCATGTTACTCCCAGTTGGCTACCTAAAGAAAGTCACAGTTACTCCCAGTTGGCTACCTAAAGAAAGTCACAGTTACTCCCCCAGTTGGCTACCTAAAGAAAGTCACAGTTACTCCCAGACCACTTACAAAATTTGCCGACCACTGACATTTTTGCCGACCACTTACAATATTTGCTGACCACTTACAATATTTGCCGACCACTTACAATATTTGCCCACCACCACTTACATTATCTGCCGACCACCTACAATATTTGCCGACAACTTACATTATTTGAGATGTCTTATTGCGCAGGTAAACAGGCCTACTTACATTTCTTCGCATTTTCCGTCACTTTTTCCGCCACTCTTTCCGCCACTTTTTCCGCCACTTTTTCCGCCACTTTTTCCGCCACTTTTCCCGCCACTTTTTCCGCCACTTTTTCCGCCACTTTTTCCGCCACTTTTCCGCCACTTTTTCCCACTTTTTCCGCCACTTTTTCCGCCACTTTTTTTCCGCCACTTTTTCCGCCACTTTTTCCGCCACTTTTTCCGCCACTTTTTCCGCCACTTTTTCCGCCACTTTTTCCGCCACTTTTTCCGCCACTTTTTCCGCCACTCTTTCCGCCACTTTTTCCGCCACTTTTTCCGTTTTCCGCTACCTAAAGAAAGTCACCAGTTACTCCCAGTTGGCTACCTAAAGAAAGTCACAGTTACTCCCAGTTGGCTACCTAAAGAAAGTCACAGTTACTCCCAGTTGGCTACCTAAAGAAAGTCACAGTTACTCCCAGTTGGCTCCACAGTTACTCCCAGTTGGCCTACCTAAAGAAAGTCACAGTTACTCCCAGTTGGCTACCTAAAGAAAGTCACAGTTACTCCCAGTTGGCTACCTAAAGAAAGTCACAGTTACTCCCAGTTGGCTACCTAAAGAAAGTCACAGTTACTCCCAGTTGGCTACCTAAAGAACCTAAAGAAGTCACAGTTACTCCCAGTTGGCTACCTAAAGAAAGTCACAGTTACTCCCAGTTGGCTACCTAAAGAAAGTCACAGTTACTCCCAGTTGGCTACCTAAAGAAAGTCACAGTTACTCCCAGTTGGCTACCTAAAGAAAGTCACAGTTACTCCCAGTTGGCTACCTAAAGAAAGTCACAGTTACTCCCAGTTGGCTACCTAAAGAAAGTCACAGTTACTCCCAGTTGGCTACCTAAAGAAAGTCACAGTTACTCCCAGTTGGCTACCTAAAGAAAGTCACAGTTACTCCCAGTTGGCTACCTAAAGAAAGTCACAGTTACTCCCAGTTGGCTACCTAAAGAAAGTCACAGTTACTCCCAGTTGGCTACCTAAAGAAAGTCACAGTTACTCCCAGTTGGCTACCTAAAGAAAGTCACAGTTACTCCCAGTTGGCTACCTAAAGAAAGTCACAGTTACTCCCAGTTGGCTACCTAAAGAAAGTCACAGTTACTCCCAGTTGGTTAAAGAAAGTCACAGTTACTCCCAGGCTACCTAAAGAAAGTCACAGTTACTCCCAGTTGGCTACCTAAAGAAAGTCACAGTTACTCCCAGTTGGCTACCTAAAGAAAGTCACAGTTACTCCCAGTTGGCTACCTAAAGAAAGTCACAGTTACTCCCAGTTGGCTACCTAAAGAAAGTCACAGTTACTCCCAGTTGGCTACCTAAAGAAAGTCACAGTTACTCCCAGTTGGCTACCTAAAGAAAGTCACAGTTACCCCACTTTTTTCCGCCACTTTTCCGCCTTTTTCCGCCACCGTTTTTCCGCCACTTTTTCCGCCACTTTTTCCGCCACTTTTTCCGCCACTTTTTCCGCCACTTTTCCGCCACTTTTTCCGCCACTTTTACCGCCACTTTTTCCGCCACTTTTTCCCACTTTTTCCACTTTTTCCGCGCACTTTTCCGCCACTTTTTCCCGCCACTTTTTCCGCCACTTTTTCCGCCACTTTTTCCGCCACTTTTTTCCGCCACTTTTTCCGCCACTTTTTCCGCCACTTTTTCCGCCACTTTTTCCGCCACTTTTTTTTTCCGCCACTTTTCCGCCACTTTTTCCGCCACTTTTTCCGCCACTTTTTCCGCCACTTTTTCCGCCACTTTTTCCGCCACTTTTTTTCCGCCACTTTTTCCGCCACTTTTTCCGCCACTTTTTCCGCCACTTTTTCCGCCACTTTTTCGCCACTTTTTCCGCCACTTTTTCCGCCACTTTTTCCGCCACTTTTTTCGCCACTTTTTCCGCCACTTTTTTTCCGCCACTTTTTCCGCCACTTTTTCCCGCCACTTTTTCCGCCACTTTTTCCGCCACTTTTTCCGCCACTTTTTCCGCCACTTTTTCCGCCACTTTTTCCACTTTTTTTCCGCCACTTTTCCGCCACTTTTTTCCGCCACTTTTTCCGCCACTTTTCCGCCACCTTTTCCGCCACTTCCTCCCAGTTGGCTACCTAAAGAAAGTCACAGTTACCCAGTTGGCTACCTAAAGAAAGTCACAGTTACTCCCAGTTGGCTACCTAAAGAAAGTCACAGTTACTCCCTAAAAGAAAGTTGGCTCCCAGTTGGCTACCTAAAGAAAGTCACAGTTACTCCCAGTTGGCTACCTAAAGAAAAAGTCACAGTTACTCCCAGTTGGCTACCTAAAGAAAGTCACAGTTACTCCCAGTTGGCTACCTAAAAAAAGTCACCAGTTACTCCCACTGACATTACTTTGTTGACCACTTACAATATTTGCTGACCACTTACAATATTTGCCGACCACTTACAATATTTGCCGACCACTTACATTATCTGCCGACCACCTACAATATTTGCCGACAACTTACATTATTTGAGATCTCTTATTGCGCAGGTAAACAGGCCTACTTACATTTCTTCGCATTTCCGTCACTTTTTCCGCCACTTTTTCCCGCCACTTTTCCGCCACTTTTCCGCCACTTTTTCCGCCACTTTTTCCGCCACTTTTTCCCACCTTTTTTTCCGCCACTTTTTTCCACTTTCCGCCACTTTTTCCGCTACTTTTTCCGCCACTTTTTTACGCCACTTTTTCCGCCACTTTTTCCGCCACCACTTTTTTTCCGCCAAAGCCAAGTCCGCCACTTTTTCCGCCACTTTTCCGCCACTTTTTTCCGCCACTTTTTCCGCCACCTAAAGAAAGTCACTTTTTCCGCCACTTTTTACCGCCACTTTTTCCACTTTTCCGCCACTTTTACTCCCAGTTGGCTACTTTTTCCGCCACTTACATTATTTGGCTTTTTCTCCCACTTTGGCTACCACTTTTTCACAGTTACTCCCCAAAAGTTAAAAGTGGCCTAAAGAGTGTCGCAAAAACTCCGCAGTTGTTGCTTTTTTTAGAAAGCACAGTTAAAAACTTTTCCTAAAGTTTCCAGTGACTTTTCTTTGGCCACCTGGGAGTAACTGTGACTTTTTTCACCACTCCCTTTTGGCTACCAAAAGTAACTGTGACTTTCTTTAGGTAGCCAACTGGGAGTAACTGTTACTTTCTTTAGGTAGCCACCTGGGAGTAACTGTTACTTTTTTTACCTAAAGCCAACTGGGAGTAACTTTGACTTTCTTTTAGAACAACTGGGAGTAACTCACTTTCTTTAAGCCAACTGGGGAGTAACTGTGACTTTCTTTAGTCAGCCAACTCCCCACTTTGCTGACTTTCTTTAGGTAGCCAACTGGGAGTAACTGTGACTTTCTTTAGGTAGCCAACTGGGAGTAACTTGACTTTCTTTAGGTAGCCAACTGGGAGTAACTGTGACTTTCTTTAGGTAGCCAACTGGGAGTAACTGTGACTTTCTTTAGGTAGCCAACTGGGAGTAACTGTGACTTTCTTTAGGTTGGCTACCTAAAAACTGGGAGTTACTTGACTTTCTTTAGAGTCACAGTTACTTTACTTGGGACCTAACTGTGACTTTCTTTAGGTAGCCAACTGGGAGTAACTGTTGACTTTCTTTAGGTAGCCAACTGGGAGTAACTGTGACTTTCTTTAGGTAGCCAACTGGGAGTAACTGTGACTTTCTTTAGGTAGCCAACTGGGAGTAACTGTGACTTTCTTTAGGTAGCCAACTGGGAGTAACTGTGACTTTCTTTAGGTAGCCAACTGGGAGTAACTCACACTTTTTCTTTAGGGCCAGTAACTGTGACTTTCTTTAGGTAGCTTTTTTAGGTGGGAGTAACTGTTTCCTTTCTTTAGGTAGCTAACTTTTTCCGGGACTTTTTCTGTTTCCGCTTTCACTTTTTCCGCACAGTTTCACTTTAGAGTTTTCCGCCACTTTTTCCGCCACTTTTTCCGCCACTTTTTCCTGTGCTTTTTCCGGTAGCCACTTTTTCCGCCACTTTTCCGCCACTTTTTCCCGCCACTTTTTCCGCCACTTTTTCTCCACTTTTTCCGCCACTTTTCCGCCACTTTTTCCGCCACTTTCTTCACTTTTTTCCGCCACTTTTTCCGCCACTTTTTTTCCACTTTTTCCGCCACTTTTTCCGCCACTTTTTCCGCCACTTTTTCCGCCACCGCCACTTTTTCCGCCACTTTTTCCGCCACTTTTTCCGCCACTTTTTCCGCCACTTTTTCCGCCACTTTTTCGCCACTTTTTCCGCCACTTTTTCCGCCACTTTTTCCGCCACTTTTTCCGCCACTTTTTCCGCCACTTTTTCCGACCACTTTTTCCAGCCGACACTTACAATTACTTTGCCGACCACTTACAATATTGCCGACCACTTACAATATTTGCCGACCACTTACATTATCTGCCGACCATCTACAATATTTGCCGACAACTTACATTATTTGAGATGTCTTATTGCGCAGGTAAACAGGCCTACTTACATTTCTTCGCATTTATAACTAACTGATGTAATATTGCGCAGGTAATTAGGCCTACCTAGATTTCTGCGCCTTAATAACTAACTGATGTAATATTGCGCAGGTAAACAGACCTACTTACATTTCTGCGTCTTTATAGCTAACTGGTGTGGGGCGCGGAGGTGTAGGGTTTGTTGGGTGCCTTGCACCCGGAGGATTGCGGGTTCGAAAACGATCTCAATCCGCCGCGGACTACATTTTTCGCCACCTTTTCCCAGCCACCTATTCCGCCACAGTTTACGCCACTTTTTCCGCCACTTTTCAGGTAGTTTTTCCGTCACTTTTTCCGTCACTTTTTCCGCCACTCTTTCCCGCCACTTTTTCCGCCACTTTTTGCGCCACTTTTTCCACCACTTTTCCCAGCACACTTTTTCACTTTCCGCACTTTTTCCGCCACTTTTTCCACTTTTTCACTTTTTCCGCCACTTTTTCCGCCACTTTTTCCGCCACTTTTTCCGCCACTTTTTCCCACTTTTTCCGCCACTTTTTCCGCCACTTTTTCCGCCACTTTTTCCGCCACTTTTTCCGCCACTTTTTCCGCCACTTTTTCCGTCACTTTTTCCGCCACTTTTTCCGCCACTTTTTCCGCCACTTTTTCCGCCACTTTTTCCGCCACTTTTTCCGCCACTTACTCCCACTTTTTACCCACTTTTTCCGCCACTTTTTCCGCCACTTTTTACCTAAAGAAACTCTTTTCCGTTGGCTTTCCGCCACTTTTTCCGCCACTTTTTCCGCCACTTTTTTAAAGAAAGTCACAGTTACTCCCAGTTGGCTACCTAAAGAAAGTCACAGTTACTCCCAGTTGGCTACCTAAAGAAAGTCCAGTTACAGTTACTCCAGTTGGCTACCTAAAGAAAGTCACAGTTACTCCCAGTTGGCACCTAAAGACAGTTACTTTCAGTTACTTTTGGCTCCCAAGTTTCAAGAAAGTTGTTACCGCCACTTTTTCCGCCACAGTTACTCCCAGTTGGCTACCTAAAGAAAGTCACAGTTTTTTCCTCCAGTTGGCTACCTAAAGCCAGTTTTTTTGGCCCACTTTTTCCGCCACTTTTTTTTTACCGCCACTTTTCCAGTTTCCGCCACTTTTCCGCCACTTTTTCCGCCACTTTTTCCGCCACTTTTTCCCTTGGCTTCCGCCACTTTTTCCCACTTTTTCGCTCACTTCCGCCACTTTTGGCTTTCTAAACTTTTCCGCCACTTTTTCCGCCACTTTTTCCTACACTTTTTCCGCCACTTTTTCCGCCACTTTTCCGCCACTCCAGTTTTTCCGCCACTTTTTCCGCCACTTTTTCACTTTTTCCTCCACTTTTTCCACCACTTTTTTCCTTTTTCACTTTTTTGGCCGCCACTTTTTCCGCCACTTTTTCCCACCACTTTTCCACTTTTTCCGCCACTTTTTCCGCCACTTTTTCCGCCACTTTTCCGCCACCACTTTTTTTTTCCCACCACTTTTTCCGCCACTTTTTCCGCCACTTTTTCCGCCACTTTTTCCGCCACTTTTTCCGCCACTTTTTCCGCCACTTTTCCGCCACTTTTTCGCCACTTTTTCCGCCACTTTTTCCGCCACTTTTTCCGCCACTCACAGTTACTCCCCGCTTTTTCCACAGTTTTCCGCCACCTAAAGAAAGTCACAGTTACTCCCAGTTGGCTACCTAAAGAAAGTCACAGTTACTCCCAGTTGGCTACCTAAAGAAAGTCACAGTTACTCCCAGTTGGCTACCTAAAGAAAGTCACAGTTACTCCCAGTTGGCTACCTAAAGAAAGTCACAGTTACTCCCTAAAGAAAGTCACAGTTACTCCCAGTTGGCTACCTAAAGAAAGTCACAGTTACTCCCAGTTGGCTACCTAAAGAAAGTCACAGTTACTCCCAGTTGGCTACCTAAAGAAAGTCACAGTTACTCCCAGTTGGCTTGGCTACCTAAAGAAAGTCACAGTTACTCCCAGTTGGCTACCTAAAGAAAGTCACAGTTACTCCCAGTTGGCTACCTAAAGAAAGTCACAGTTACTCCCAGTTGGCTACCTAAAGAAAGTCACAGTTACTCCCAGTTGGCTACCTAAAAAGAAAGTCACAGTTACTCCCAGTTGGCTACCTAAAGAAAGTCACAGTTACTCCCAGTTGGCTACCTAAAGAAAGTCACAGTTACTCCCAGTTGGCTACCTAAAGAAAGTCACAGTTACTCCCAGTTGGCTACCTAAAGAAAGTCACAGTTACTCCCAGTTGGCTACCTAAAGAAAGTTGGCACAGTTACTCCCCCAGTTGGCTACCTAAAGAAAGTCACAGTTACTCCCAGTTGGCTACCTAAAGAAAGTCACTTTTACTCCCAGCACTGGCCGCCACTTTTTCCGTTTTTTCCGCCACTTTTTCCGCCACTTTTCCGCCACTTTTTCCGCCACTTTTTCCGCCACTTTTTCCACACTTTTTCCACTTTTTCCGCCACTTTTTCCCCACTTTTTCCGCCACTTTTTCCGCCACTTTTTCCACTTTTTCCGCCACTTTTTCCGCCACTTTTTCCGCCACTTTTTCCGCCACTTTTTCACGCCACTTTTCTTTTTTCCGCCACTTTTTTTCGCCACTTTTTTTTCCGCCACTTTTTCCGCCACTTTTTCCGCCACTTTTTCCGCCACTTTTTCCACACTTTTTCCGCCACTTTTTCCGCCACTTTTTCCGCCACTTTTTCCGCCACTTTTCCGCCACTTTTTCCGCCACTTTTTCCGCCACTTTTTCCGCCACTTTTTCCGCCACTTTTTCCGCCACTTTTTCCGCCACTTTTTCCGCCACTTTTTTCCGCCACTTTTTCCGCCACTTTTTCCGCCACTTTTTCCGCCACTTTTTCCGCCACTTTTCCGCCACCACTTTTTCCGCCACTTTTTCCGCCACTTTTTCCCACTTTTTCCGCCACTTTTTCCGCCACTTTTTCCGCCACTTTTTCCGCCACTTTTTCCGCCACTTTTTCCGCCACTTTTTCCGCCACTTTTTCCGCCACTTTTTCCGCCTTTTTCCGCCACTTTTTGGCTTTTTCCGCCACTTTTTCCACTTTTTTTTCCGCCACCTTTTCCGCCACTTTTTCCGCCACTTTTTTCGCCACTTTTTCCGCCACCACTTTTTCCACACCACTTTTTCCGCCACTTTTTGGCTTTCCCGCCACTTTTTCTAAAGAAAGTCCGTTACACTTTTTACGCCACTCCCAGTTTTTCCGCCAGTTACCTAAAGAAAGTCAAAGTCACAGTTACTCCCAGTTGGCTACCTAAAGAAAGTCACAGTTACTCCCAGTTGGCTACCTAAAGAAAGTCACAGTTACTCCCAGTTACTACCTAAAGAAAGTCACAGTTACTCCCAGTTGGCTACCTAAAGAAAGTCACAGTTACTCCCAGTTGGCTACCTAAAGAAAGTCACAGTTACTCCCAGTTGGCTACCTAAAGAAAGTCACAGTTACTCCCAGTTGGCTACCTAAAGAAAGTCACAGTTACTCCCACCTTGGCTACCTAAAGAAAGTCACAGTTACTCCCAGTTGGCTACCTAAAAAAAGTCACAGTTACTCCCAGTTGGCTACCTAAAGTCACAGTTGCTCACCACTTACACACTTTGCCGACCACTTACAACACTATTTGCCGCCACTTACATTTGCCGACCACTTACAATATTTGCCTACCACCTACTATTTGCCACCAGTTACATTATTTGAGATTATTTCCATTTGCGCAGGTAAACAGGCCTACTTTTTCCCTTCGTCACTTTTTCCGCCACTTTTTTTTTCCCACTTTTTCACTTTTTCCGCCACTTTTTCCGCCACTTTTTCCGCCACTTTTTCCGCCACTTTTTCCGCCACTTTTTCCGCCACTTTTTCCGCCACTTTTTTCCGCCACTTTTTCCGCCACTTTTTTAAAGACTTTTTCCGCCACTTTTTTTCCGCCACTTTCCCCTAAAGAAAGTCACAGTTACTCCCAGTTGGCTACCTAAAGAAAGTCACAGTTACTCCCAGTTGGCTACCTAAAGAAAGTCACAGTTACTCCCAGTTGGCTACCTAAAGAAAGTCACAGTTACTCCCCTAAAGTTTCCCCAGTTGCTACCTAAAGAAAGTCACAGTTACTTACTCCCAGTTGGCTACCTAAAGAAAGTCACAGTTACTCCCAGTTGGCTACCTAAAGAAAGTCACAGTTACTCCCAGTTGGCTACCTAAAGAAAGTCACAGTTACTCCCAGTTGGCTACCTAAAGAAAGTCACAGTTACTCCCAGTTGGCTACCTAAAGAAAGTCACAGTTCTCTCCCAGTTGGCTACCTAAAGAAAGTCACAGTTACTCCCAGTTGGCTACCTAAAGAAAGTCACAGTTACTCCCAGTTACTTAAAGAAAGTCACTTTGGCTACCTAAAGAAAGTCACAGTTACTCCCAGTTGGCTACCTAAAGAAAGTCACAGTTACTCCCAGTTGGCTACCTAAAGAAAGTCACAGTTACTCCCAGTTGGCTACCTAAAGAAAGTCACAGTTACTCCCAGTTGGCTACCTAAAGAAAGTCACAGTTACTCCCAGTTGGCTACCTAAAGAAAGTCACAGTTACTCCCAGTTGGCTACCTAAAGAAAGTCACAGTTACTCCCAGTTGGCTACCTAAAGAAAGTCACAGTTACTCCCAGTTGGCTACCTAAAGAAAGTCACAGTTACTCCCAGTTGGCTACCAGTTACTCCCAAGAAAGTCACAGTTACTCCCAGTTGGCTACCTAAAGAAAGTCACAGTTACTCCCAGTTGGCTTGGAAAGTCACAGTTACTCCCCTACCTAAAGAAAGTCACAGTTACTCCCAGTTTGCTTTCCGCCACTTTTTCCGCCACTTTTTCCCTAAACTTTTTCCGCCACTTTTTTACTTTTTCCGCCACTTTTTCCGCCACTTTTTCCGCCACTTTTTCCGCCACTTTTTCCGCCACTTTTTCCGCCACTTTTTCCGCCACTTTTTCCGCCACTTTTTTTTCCGCCACTTTTTCCGCCACTTTTTCCGCCACTTTTTCCGCCACTTTTTCCGCCACTTTTTCCGCCACTTTTTCCGCCACTTTTTCCGCCACTTTTTCCGCCACTTTTTCCGCCACTTTTTCCGCCACTTTTTCCGCCACTTTTTCCGCCACTTTTTCGCCACTTTTTCCGCCACTTTTTCCGCCACTTTTTCGCCACTTTTTCCGCCACTTTTTCCGCCACTTTTCCCGCCACTTTTTCCGCCACTTTTTCCGCCACTTTTTCCTTTTTCCGCCACTTTTTCCGCCACTTTTTCCGCCACTTTTTCCGCCACTTTTTTCCGCCACTTTTCCGCCACTTTTTCCGCCACTTTTTCCGCCACTTTTTCCGCCACCTTTTCCGCCACTTTTGCCACTTTTTCCGCCACTTTTTCTCCCACCACACTTTTTCCGCCACTTTTTCCGCCACTTTTTCCGCCACTTTTTCCGCCACTTTTTCCGCCACTTTTTCCGCCACTTTTTCAGTTGCCACTTTTTCCGCCACAGTTTCCCCTGTTGGCTACCTAAAAGTCACAGTTCACAGTTACTCACAGTTACTCCCAGTTGGCTACCTAAAGAAAGTCACAGTTACTCCCAGTTGGCTACCTAAAGAAAGTCACAGTTACCCAGTTGGCTACAAAAGAAAGCTACCTACTCCCAGTTGGCTACCACTTTTACACAGTTACTCCCACCACTTTACCTAAAGAAAGTCACAGTTACTTTCCAGTTGGCTACCTAAAGAAAGTCCACTTACCAGCCACTTTTACTTACACTTTTTCCGCCTACCTAAAGAAAGTCACAGCCACTCCCAGTTTCCACCTAAAGAAAGTCACAGTTACTCCCAGTTGGCTACCTAAAGAAAGTCACAGTTACCGCCAGTTTTCCGCTACCTAAAGAAAGTCACAGTTACCGCCACTAATTGGCTACCTAAAGAAAGTCACAGTTACTCCCAGTTGGCTACCTAAAAAAACAGTCACAGTTACTCCCAGTTGGCTACCTAAAGAAAGTCACAGTTACTCCCAGTTGGCTACCTAAAGAAAGTCACAGTTACTCCCAGTTGGCTACCTAAAGAAAGTCACAGTTACTCCCAGTTGGCTACCTAAAGAAAGTCACAGTTACTCCCAGTTGGCTACCTAAAGAAAGTCACAGTTACTCCCAGTTGGCTACCTAAAGAAAGTCACAGTTACTCCCAGTTGGCTACCTAAAGAAAGTCACAGTTACTCCCAGTTGGCTACCTAAAGAAAGTCACAGTTACTCCCAGTTGGCTACCTAAAGAAAGTCACAGTTACTCCCAGTTGGCTACCTAAAGAAAGTCACAGTTAGTTGGCTACCCAGTTGGCTACCTAAAGAAAGTTTACTCCCAGTTGGCTACCTAAAGAAAGTCACAGTTACTCCCAGTTAAAGAAAGTCACAGTTACTACCTAAAGAAAGTCACAGTTACTCCCAGTTGGCTTAAAGAAAGTCACAGTTACTCCCAGTTAGAAAGTCACAGTTACTCCCAGTTGGCTACCTAAAGAAAGTCACAGTTACTCCCAGTTGGCTACCTAAAGAAAGTCACAGTTACTCCCAGTTGGCTACCTAAAGAAAGTCACAGTTACTCCCAGTTGGCTACCTAAAGAAAGTCACAGTTACTCCCAGTTGGCTACCTAAAGAAAGTCACAGTTACTCCCAGTTGGCTACCTAAAGAAAGTCACAGTTACTCCCAGTTGGCTACCTAAAGAAAGTCACAGTTACTCCCAGTTGGCTACCTAAAGAAAGTCACAGTTACTCCCAGTTGGCTACCTAAAGAAAGTCACAGTTACTCCCAGTTGGCTACCTAAAGAAAGTTACTCACAGTTTTTTTCCGCCACTTTTTTGGCCACTTTTCCGCCACTTTTTTACGCCAGTTTTTCCGCCACTTTTCCGCCACTTTTCCACTTTTTTTTTCCGCCACTTTTTCCGCCACCGCCACTTTTCCGCCACTTTTTTTCCGCCACTTTTTCCGCCACTTTTTCCGCCTTTTTCCGCCACTTTTTCCGCCACTTTTTCGCCACTTTTTTCCGCCACTTTTTCCGCCACTTTTCCGCCACTTTTTCCGCCACTTTTTCCGCCACTTTTTCCGCCACTTTTTCCGCCACTTTTTCCGCCACTTTTTCCGCCACTTTTTCCGCCACTTTTTCCCGCCACTTTTTCCGCCACTTTTTCCGCCACTTTTTCCCCACTTTTTCCGCCACTTTTTCCGCCACTTTTTCCGCCACTTTTTCCGCCACTTTTTCCGCCACTTTTTCCCACTTTTCTACCACTTTTTTACCTTTTTCCGCCACTTTTTCCGCCAAAGTTTTCCGCCACTTTTTCCGCCACTTTTTCCGCCACTTTTTCCGCCACTTTTCCGCCACTTTTTCCGCCACTTTTTCCGCCACTTTTTTTTTCCGCCACTTTTTCCGCCACTTTTTCCCGCCACTTTTCCGCCACTTTTTCCGCCACTTTTTCCGCCACTTTTTCCGCCACTTTTTCCGCCACTTTTTCCGCCACTTTTTCCGCCACTTTTTTTTCCGCCACTTTTTCCGCCACTTTTTCGCCACTTTTTTTCGCCTTCCGCCACTTTTTCCGCCACTTTTCCGCCACTTTTTCCGCCACTTTTTCCGCCACTTTTTCCGCCACTTTTTCCGCCACTTTTCCGCCACTTTTTCCACTTTTTCCGCCACTTTTTCCGCCACTTTTTCCGCCACTTTTTCCGCCACCTTTTCCGCCACTTTTTCCGCCACTTTTTCCGCCACTTTCCGCCACTTTTTCCCAGCCACCTAAAGCCACTTTTTCCGCCACCTCCCAGTTGGCTACCTAAAGAAAGTCACAGTTACTCCCAGTTGGCTACCTAAAGAAAGTCACAGTTACTTTCAGTTGCGGAGGTAACCTAAAAGTGGCGGAAAAGTGGCTGTGACTTTCTTTAGGTACTCCCAAGTGACTTTCTTTAGGTAGCCAACTGGGAGTAACTGTGACTTTCTTTAACCAACTGGGAGTAACTGTGACTTTCTTTAGGTAGCCAACTGGGAGTAACTGTGACTTTCTTTAGGTAGCCAACTGGGAGTAAAACTGTGACTTTCTTTAGGTAGCCAACTGGGAGTAACTGCCAACTCTTTTTCTTTAGGTAGCCAACTGGGAGTAACTGTGACTTTCTTTAGGTAGCCAACTGGGAGTAACTGTGACTTTCTTTAGGTAGCCAACTGGGAGTAACTGTGACTTTCTTTAGGTAGCCAACTGGGAGTAACTGTGACTTTTTCTTTAGGTAGCCAACTGGGAGTAACTGTGACTTTCTTTAGGTAGCCAACTGGGAGTAACTGTGACTTTCTTTAGGTAGCCAACTGGGAGTAACTGTGACTTTCTTTAGGTAGCCAACTGGGAGTAACTGTGACTTTCTTTAGGTAGCCAACTGGGAGTAACTGTGACTTTCTTTAGGTAGCCAACTGGGAGTAACTGTGACTTTCTTTAGGTAGCCAACTGGGAGTAACTGTGACTTTCTTTAGGTAGCCAACTAACTGTGAGTAACTAGCCAACTGACTTTTCTTTAGGTAGCCAACTGGGAGTAACTGTGACTTTCTTTAGGTAGCCAGGTAGCCAACTGGGAGTAACTGTGACTTTCTTTAGGTAGCCAACTGGGAGTAACTGTGACTTTCTTTAGGTAGCCAACTGGGAGTAACTGTGACTTTCTTTAGGTAGCCAACTGGGAGTAACTGTGACTTTCTTTAGGTAGCCAACTGGGAGTAACTGTGACTTTCTTTAGGTAGCCAACTGGGAGTAACTGTGACTTTCTTTAGGTAGCCAACTGGGAGTAACTGTGACTTTCTTTAGGTAGCCAACTGGGAGTAGTGGCGGAAAAAGTGGCGGCCAAAAGGGGGAAAAGTGGCGGAAAAAGTGGCGGAAAAAGTAGCGGAAAAAGTGGCGGAAAAAGTGGACTTTCGGAAAGTGGCGGAAAAAAAGTGGCGGAAAAAGTGGCGGAAAAAGTGGCGGAAAAGTGGCGGAAAAAGTGAAAAAGTGGCGGAAAAAGTGGCGGAAAAACTGGCGGAAAAAGTGGCGGAAAAAGTGGCGGAAAAAAGTGGCGGAAAAGAAAAGTGGCGGAAAAAGTTTCGGAAAAGTGGCGGAAAAGTGGCGGGCGGAAAAAGTGGCGGAAAAAGTGGTGACTTGGCGGAAAAAGTGGCGGAAAAAGTGGCGGAAAAAGTGGCGGAAAAAGTGGCGGAAAAAGTGGCGGAAAAAGTGGCGGAAAAAGTGGCGGAAAAAGTGGCGGAAAAGTGGCGGAAAAAGTGGCGGAAAAAGTGGCGGAAAAGTGGCGGAAAAAGTGGCGGAAAAAGTGGCGGAAAAAGTGGCGGAAAAAGTGGCGGAAAAAGTGGCGGAAAAAGTGGCGGAAAAAGTGGCGGAAAAAGTGGCGGAAAAAGTGGCTTTAAAAGTGGCGGAAAAAGTGGCGAAAAACTGTGGCGGAAAAAGTGGCGGAAAAAAACTGGCGGAAAAAGTGGCGGAAAAGTGGCGGAAAAAGTGGCGGAAAAAGTGGCGGAAAAAGTGGCGGAAAAAGTGGCGGAAAAAGTGGCGGAAAAAGTGGCGGAAAAAGTGGCGGAAAAAGTGGCGGAAAAAGTGGCGGAAAAAGTGGCGGAAAAAGTGGTGGCGGTGGCGGAAAAGTGGCGGAAAAAGTGGCGGAAAAAGTGCGGAAAAGTGGCGGAAAAGTGGCGGAAAAAGTGGCGGAAAAAGTGGCGGAAAAGAGTGGCGGAAAAAGTGGCGGAAAAAGTGGCGGAAAAAGTGGCGGAAAAAGTGGCGGAAAAAGTGGCGGAAAAAGTGGCGGAAAAAAGTGGCGGAAAAAGTGGCGGAAAAAGTGGCGGAAAAACTGGCGGAAACTGTGGCGGTAAAGTGGCGGAAAAAGTGGCGGAAAAAGGTGGCCAAAGTGGCGGAAAAAGTGGCGGAAAAAGTTCTTTAAAAAGCCAACTGGAAAAACTGGACTTTGGCGGAAAAGGTGGCGGAAAGTGTGGCGGAAAAGTGGCGGAAAAGTGGCGGAAAAAGTGGCGGAAATGTGGCGGAAAAAGTGGTCGGTAATGCGAAGAAATGTAAGTAGGCCTGGCGGAAAAAGTGGCGGAAGTGGTCTCAAATAATGTAAGTTGTCGGCAAATATTGTAGGTGGTCGGCAAATAATGTAAGTGGTCGGCAAATATTGTAAGTGGTCGGCAAATATTGTAAGTGGTCAGCAAATATTGTAAGTGGTCGGCAAATAATGTCAGTGGTCGGCAAATTTTGTAAGTGGTCGGGAGTAACTGTGACTTTCTTTAGGTAGCCAACTGGGAAAGTAACTGTGACTTTCTTTAAAGCCAACTGGGAGTAACTGTGACTTTCTTTAGGTAGCCAACTGGGAGTAACTGTGACTTTCTTTAGGTAGCCAACTGGGAGTAACTGTGACTTTCTTTAGGTAGCCAACTGGGAGTAACTGTGACTTTAAGTAGTAGGGGAACCAACTGGGAGTAACTGTGGCTTTCTTTTAGGTAGCCAACTGGGAAAACTGTGTGGAAAAAATATTGTGGTGGAAAGGTGACTGGTCTTTAAAAAAAGTGGCGGGAAAAGTGGCGGAAAAAGTGGCGGAAAAGTGTGGAAAAAGTGGCGTGAAAAGTGGCGGAAAAAGTGGCGGCAAAAAGTGGCGGAAACTGGGGCGTGTGGTGGGAAAAGGTGGCGGAAAAGTGGCGGTGAAAAAGGGGAAAAAGTGGCGGAAAAAGTGGCGGAAAAAGTGGCGGAAAAAGTGGCGGAAAAAGTGGCGGAAAAAGTGGCGGAAAAAGTGGCGGAAAAAGTGGCGGAAAAAGTGGCGGAAAAAGTGGGAAAAAGTAACTGTGAAAGAGTGGCGGAAAAAGGGCGGAAAAAGTGGCGGAAAAAGTGGCGGAAAAAGTGGCGGAAAAGTGGCGGAAAAAGTGTAAAGTGGCGGAAAAAGTGGCGGAAAAAGTGGCGGAAAAAGTGGCGGAAAAAGTGGCGGCAAAATTGAAAAAGTGGCGGAAAAAAAGTGGCGGAAAAGTGGCGGAAAAAGTGGCGGAAAAAGTGGCGGAAAAAGTTGGCGGAAAAACTGAAAAAGTGACGGAAAACTGGGAGTAACTGTGACTTTCTTTAGGTAAAACTGGGAGTAACTGTGACTTTCTTTAGGTAGCCAACTGGGAGTAACTGTGACTTTCTTTAGGTAGCCAACTGGGAGTAACTGTGAAGGTAGCCAACTGGGACTTTCTTTAGGTAGCCAACTGGGAGTAACTGTGACTTTCTTTAGGTAGCCAACTGGGAGTAACTGTGACTTTCTTTAGGTAGCCAACTGGGAGTAACTGTGACTTTCTTTAGGTAGCCAACTGGGAGTAACTGTGACTTTCTTTAGGTAGCCAACTGGGAGTAACTGTGACTTTCTTTAGGTAGCCAACTGGGAGTAACTGTGACTTTCTTTAGGTAGCCAACTGGGAGTAACTGTGACTTTCTTTAGGTAGCCAACTGGGAGTAACTGTGACTTTCTTTAGGTAGCCAACTGGGAGTAACTGTGACTTTCTTTAGGTAGCCAACTGGGAGTAACTGTGACTTTCTTTAGGTAGCCAACTGGGAGTAACTGTGACTTTCTTTAGGTAGCCAACTGGGAGTAACTGTGACTTTCTTTAGGTAGCCAACTGGGAGTAACTGTGACTTTCTTTAGGTAGCCAACTGGGAGTAACTGTGACTTTCTTTAGGTAGCCAACTGGGAGTAACTGTGACTTTCTTTAGGTAGCCAACTGGGAGTAACTGTGACTTTCTTTAGGTAGCCAACTGGGAGTAACTGTGACTTTCTTTAGGTAGCCAACTGGGAGTAACTGTGACTTTCTTTAGGTAGCCAACTGGGAGTAACTGTGACTTTCTTTAGGTAGCCAGAGTAACTGTGACTTTCTTTAGGTAGCCAACTGGGAGTAACTGTGACTTTCTTTAGGTAGCCAACTGGGAGTAACTGTGACTTTCTTTAGGTAGCCAACTGGGAGTAACTGTGACTTTCTTTAGGTAGCCAACTGGGAGTAACTGTGACTTTCTTTAGGTAGCCAACTGGGAGTAACTGTGACTTTCTTTAGGTACTTGTCATGCCAGGTAGCGTTTTCCCAAACGCTAACATGCATTCACATTCTTCCCCAAGTTCCATTCTTGAATTTTATTCCTTGTGATATTTCTTGGGTTGTTAAATCTTTCACGTGAAGCTCTTACTTACTTACGTACATGACATCAGAACTACAACTGGAAACTGCAGTACTTAATTACTTAGCACAACTTGGAAAACAAACCCATAAAAACAGTTTCATATTACCTTACAATATACACATCACATTCACACATACATCAAACAACAAATTTCGGTCCATTAATATCCTCTGAGTTGAGTTATAAAGCAGTCAAAGCTTACTTAAGCACACTTAAATTTTGCAGAACTGCAACTCAAAACAAACTGAAGAACTGGGATATAGGATATTACTTACTTGTCACGTAATTTTACTCTGTGTCCCCAGTTCAGAGATCTGACATGATTGTTCACACTTTCGGTTAACTGCTCCAAGAAATAACAATACCAAAAGTGGAAAACATTTTACAATTCCTAACCGCAAGTTCTACAAAGGTCTCGTATATGCACTTGATTAAATTTCCACTTTGATCATAGGCTTAACAGATACTCAATATAGGAATACTCCCAAGTTTGGCACCCACTAAAGTCAACCAGCAGGGTGGGGAGAGAGAAACGATCTCCATGGCTTGAAAGTGGGGCGTTCTGGTTTTATAACCTGCTTGGGGTTACACACCTCTGATTTCTGGTAACACGCAGCAGCCTGCTGCTGCAGTGTATAAGTCGGTACAAGCACAATATTCACTGGATCAAATGTCACGAAAAACAAACCAGTTACAAGTAGGTGCCTCCGGAACATTCCAGCCAAATTTCTGGGCATCCCGTACAGCCTGACCCAGAAGTGCAGCTTGGTGCATAAGTTTCTTTGGAATGCAGCCAACATTGACACAGGTGCCGCCCAGACCCCACTTAGTGCCTAAATGAAACAGACAACAAATATTCTTATTCAGACAACACCTTCTGACAAGTCAACATGAAAACCTGTTGTTAGTTAGTTGTTATTAACTTCAAACACATCAATGTTGTCATTAGCACAGTGGTGACAGATCACTAACATAATATTAGCCTGTTATTTTCATGTTTGGAGTTCAAATACCAGTGCACATTAACATCTAACTGTCACGGTCCTTTACCTGCAGTGGAGGTCTGGTCTGTTCTAGACCGCTGTTTTCACTTCAGCTGAATCATTAATCGCCAGAACACAGACTACTACATGTATTGATACAGAATCTGAGGATTAAAGAATACTTGACCAAATGTTCAGTACAGAAAGCATGAATTTTATTTCTAAAGGGAAGAAATGTTGTGGCCTGGCCACGACTGTTATTCAACATAACAAGAAGTTTCAAATACTGAATTATGATGTACAGTGTGGACTATCAGTAATTAACACATTCCTGAATAATGTGCTGTTCCACTTAACATGAAGTGGTGTTATGTCCCCAAAAGCTACGGTATTAACTTAGCATGCCGCATCATCAGTCAACGAGCTGGACCGATGGTAGGACAGACGGATAGATGGACGGGCCGATAGACTGACGGGAGGGGATAGGATTAACAGACTGCCGGAGGGACGGAATAACTGTCGGAGGGACTAACGGATGGCTGGACGTATACATAATAGTTGGACAATATGTTATTTCTGCATTAGAACCATTTTATATGCAGTCCAGTTTATGTGAAATGTCCAATGGCTTGTCCCACGAGCATAGCCAGAAACAATTTGGGGGTTTAGTTATGGGGTTTCCATTGAACATGGTCATACTTTTCTACATTTTTAGATTTTAATAACAGTAATGCATTTATTTAGGGGTTTGAACCGCCAAACCACCCCATGGCTTGTCCCCCCAAGGACTTCATATCAACGTTCTATACTGTACCAAAGTTAGACCGTGCTTCTTTAACTACCAATCTCTCAATTATTACCACACAAATTTACTCAATTTTGCATGCAAACTTTTTGTAAACAAAGCATGTGTGAGCCCGCCAGTCTTGGCTAGTAAAACGCAGTGAAAGAACATGGAACAAGACCTCTTGGAGATGGATCCACATAGTCTAAGACAGCAACCGTTTTACCAAGATCAGCAGCTACAAGTCAAACACAACCAGAAATAAATGCTCAGAGATTAAATATAATGAATTATAATTAATCATTTACTCATATATTTTATAATGAATGAAACATCCAATGTAAACAACCAAATAAAAAAATACATTATTTGTCATTTATTTATTTATTTTATGCAATTATTACACAAGCAAAGTCAGTAAACCAGAATCTGAAGAGCAGATGAATGTTCCTCTGGGGTCACAACAGAGTCATGCAAATTAGGGACTAATTTTATATGTATGTAAGTATGTACATAGCCTACGTAATATATATATACACGTACGTATGTATGTATGCATGTATGTATGCATACAAGTATGCATGCATAATTTCTGTGCTGAACAAAGTTTTGTCTCAATGCCGTACCACAAGAGGTCATAACTTTAAATGCTCAAGGTCATATGTCTCAGTCATGTCAGGGCAAAACAAAATGAAAGAGACCATGAGCAGTCAGTCAGTTTATTTCCAGCTAAATGAATATAATGTAGCAAAGAAATCAACCAGCTGTAAACAACTCATCATAGCTTCATATCCGCATAATTCTGTAAAAGCTTTAAAAATTGGTAACATACCTTCTTTAGCACAGGCCAGTCCTCCAGAGCCACCTCCAATAACAACGAGATTATAACGGTTAGGTGTCGTACCTAAAACACACACTTTAGTGTTCAGTTTTGATACAATTTTAAAACAAACTTATCACCTCTTTTCTTACGTGACAAACTTTTTGCTGTCTGATAGTAAATGGCATTTAGATCACCCAGCGGTTAAAGTGGTTTGGGTGAGCAGTGGGAACTCCAAAAGAAGAGTTTTATTGGAACGCATGCGTCACCAGGGTTCCATTACATGGTGAGCAGTGGGAACGCAAGCAAAGAATTTCGAGAGCAGTGGCAACGCCATTCCCCAAACGTCCCCACCCACTTTAAATGCTGAGGTCACCTATGTGCATGCAATAAGCTCCACAGATACTTCATTTTGTCTTGACTAAATGCGGCTATCTCCACCTAGATTGTTGACCAATACTGTTAGCAGAACCTGTCTCAGAGGTGCACACCATTTTAACCTTTCACCATTTCAGCTAAATAAACTAAAGCCAAGTAAAAATGTATCAACTGTACTCAGTGTAACAACATAAGTGCGGCTGAAAAGCAGCAAGCTCAAATTTTCTACATCATCACCGCTGTATGCAACCTATAGTGGAATGGGAAAATCACAATGGCAATCTTGCAAGCAGTTTCAAGATCAGGACTTAGACGATGCAAGTCATGTTGACCACGTTGTAATATCACTGAATCAACTCTCCGCTGTATTTACTTGATACTGTCTGATATCATTATTGTTAGTATTACATTTTCAAACGTGCACAAAGTAACACAGACGTGCACGTAGTTTCGGGGTAAAGTTTCGCACGCATTCTGGGCTGGAAGGTACTATGTTTCTAATGAGGACACTATACCCATGTAGGTTGCTAGACGTTCACGTCCTCCCTTGTTTGGCCTCACATCTGGGTCCGGTAGCAAGCTACCTGAAAATGTCGTTTTTGTATATGGTATTGGGCTATTGGCTCTAATTTTATGGCAGTTTTTAACTAGCGCATGTTGTCCACAAGTCCCCCTACCAACTTATGAAAACATGTTGACTCTGTGAATGGAATCGACAAAGTACAATATAGGGCTTAAACCCGGATCGACCGATTTTGCCGATTTTGGACTACCGACCTTCACGACGATTAGTAAAAAAATGTTTTTGACGGTTTTCAAACCTTACCATTCAGTAACCGACTTTTTTAATAGTTGGGTAGCTAACGGTCGCCTAACCAGACCCTAACCGACTGTCACGACGCCAGTAAACTTCCGCACCCCTCGATACTACATGTTTGTCCAAAAGCGAATCTGATGCGCGGAAATGCGAATCTGAGACGTCGATAGCAAAGTCGATACGGTCTATACTCAGTATTAATAACAGCGCTATATAAACAAATTAGCTTGCAACAGAATGCATCAGTACACATACGCTACCGGGCGATAATCGAGATTCCAGCAGATTCTTAAAAAATTAAAGTCTAAGTAAAGATGCACATTGAAAAATATAATGTGTACATTTATGTACTAGAACGTAGATTATACCTGAGCTATATAATCTGTAGGAAATGCCGGCAAATTTCGTTTTTACTAAAATTTGTCTAGCGAGACCTTTTGTTATTGAAAACCGAAATATCGCGGACGACCCCATTTTCTCGTCTACTAACTGAGGATCCGTTTTTCGGCCGATACCGGAAGGCAAACATGACCTCGCTTTTACTCAGTTTTACCGCAAGTCATGAAGGTCGGCGGTTGGGCGGGGAATCTGGCTGTGACGTCGGCAACGCAAATCACAGCATGTGCCGGTTTCATTTGTATATACAAGACGGCTTATCAGTTACTAGGCCATACCAGTAGGCGTTCAACAATAGACGCTTTATTTTCGACTGTTGCCTACATTTGCTTGCAGAGGAAGAGTGCTGGGTAGCTTTAAAAAACAGGCAGAAGTTTTCTGAACTCAGAGACCAAAACAACAGCAGCCGTAAGCAACACGCCGACCAGCTGCTCTGTAAACTTTAGCACAAATCGCTGCACAATAGCACGTTGGAACAGGAGGAAATGCATTTGACCCTGCACTTTTTTATACTCTTCTTTGCACTTTCTCAAGTTGTTCAATGTCATGTTTTAGGTAATGATTCCATACCTGGATGCAATATTTCAACTGTGGCCTAACCAGTGATTTGTGCATACTCAGTATTGTATCACTGTCTCTACTGACAATTACCTTTGCTATCATATCTTTTCCTTCTTTTGATGCCTCGACATTGTCTTGAAGGTCTAGCACCATATTGCATAATCACTCCCAATTCCCTTTCTTCCTAACTTACTTTCAGTACCTCACACTACCCCCCCCCCATTTCAAGGAAAACTGTCTCTCTTCCCATCTGCATCACTGAGCACTTTTCCAAATGAAACAGCATCTGCCAGTCCTTTGAACATCTGCACATTCTTCCTAGATCTTCTTGCAGTATGTTCCTCTCTTTTTAATCGCCCCACAGCTCTACATAGTTTTGTATCATATCTGCAAACTCAGAAAGTTGAGATAAAATCCCATCATCTATGTCATTAATAAAAACTATGAGCAGCAGTGGCACAAGCACTGATCCTTGTGGCACTCCGTTTAACAATGCTGTCCAGCTGGAATATTTGTTGCCTATGCCCACCTTTTGTCTTCTATACCTTTGAATCCATGTTAGTACCTGCCCTCTAATCCCACATGCTTGCAACTTTTTGGCCAGCCTTTCATGAGGTACTTTGTCAAATGCCTTGGCAAAATCTAGGTAAATTACATAGATCTCCAGTTTTCCCTCATCTATCCTCTCATGGACCTCCTAAAAGAATTCTAACACATTTGTCAAACACAAGCGATCGACTTCTATATAGTGGATCCATGTTGACATCCCTTGATATTAGCCAAATAATACTCATTCGAACAGTACTCCACCCACTATAGCCTATTATCAGCGCTCGTGAATAAGCTGGTGCCCTGCGCTTGGCTTTCGAGTGGCGCTTTAGAAATTTGGAGATTACGATTACGATTATCCTCATTAATAAGTCTCTCCGTCCGTGACCTTACACACCACACGGGTTAAACTGACTGATCTATGGTTCACTTTTGTTTCCCTTTTTAAACAATAGCACCGCGAATGCATCTCTCCATTCCCGTGGTACATCTCGGCCCGTCAGGGTTGATTTATTGAAGATCTGTGCTAATTAGGCCGAATGCCGCTCCAATTTCTTCCCTCACTTCAAATAAGAATTTTAAATGAAGTTCATCTACTCCTGGACTCTTGTTAGTTTTTAACCTTTTCAGCTTTTCCACTATATTTTTCACTTCGCTTCCCGTTCTCTGTGTGTGATTAATTACAGAATTTACAGAATATGCCTCTGAACATTATTATTGTTGAAAGAAACGTTTGGACAATTCCAGTTAGGCTACGTTGAAGATCGCACAAATATTATCCGGTAACGGCTGAATACGCAAAGCCCATCCATGCCACGCCTCCGTAGTCTGCCCCAAGGGGCGTTGTGGAATTTGAAATCGGCGATACAATTAGGCGGGCATGTGGGCGTTGGCTGCCTGGGGATCTATATTATTTAACACGGCCATTGCAGACGCTAAACATATTAGGCTAATTGGTTATAGCCTACGCGTCCAAACTTATTTTGCGTACAACAACAGTAAAAGCTAGAGCTATCTATGACTAATTTTCTGTTGCCTCGCACGAGGTCTGCTGCATGGAAAGGAAGGGAAAAGAGGAAATAATCATATTATGACCAAAGAACTACAAGAACACCTGGGAAGAAATTTTTGCGTCTCGGAAACCCATTCAAATCTGTCTAAGAAAGCAACAAATAAGCCTTTATTTGCGTTGTCAAGCGCACTGCATGCATTACATTGTATACAACAAATTCTATATTTTGAAATAAACTATAACAATTAAGAGCACATTATCAGGTCACATATGCAAAACTAAATAACTAAAGCTCTGTCTGTGTGTGTCTGTCTGTCTGTGTGTGTGTGTGTGTGTGTGTGTGTGTGTGTGTGTGTGTGTGTGTATGTGTTTGTGTGTCTGTCTGCACTGCTTATTTTATGGACACAACGCACGTTATCCAGCTTTATATAATTTCTTCCATCGATTTTCTATAAATAGGCCTACGACTCGATACACGGTCCAACAATACGCATATCGGCCTATATTGAGAGACACTGCACGCACGCAAGCTTTGTGATAATTCCTTAGAGCATTTTGACTGGGTAGACAACAATAGCATGATTCTACGTGTCCTTCAGCTCAGCCGGCTAGCATTAATTAAAGGCCTACCTTAAGGCCTATATATAGGCCGAATACAGACTATTTCGGCGACGGAAACGTAGTTGCAAGGATATTCATTCCGAAGTAAATTGTTAATTATTTATGTAGCGCCGGATGCTTATCTATGTTTACATCAAAGGCCCATATAGAGGCCTTGAGGCTGATCAGAGCAACGGATTAGAGTCTAATCGACGCGCCAGGTATAGGCCTATATTTCATGCATAAAAATGACATCCCCGTAAAACAAATGTAGCCTATATCCATTAGTATCCTACTGCACTGTCTTAGAAAACTAGTCTTCTGGATGTTGACGACATAGCGCTGGTTTTGGTGTGCCAGGCGGTTGACGCCTTGTTTTTAGACACCGGCCAATCACAACGCTGCGTATCGGAAAAGGGGGATTACGTATTGTATTGTATTTGAACCCCGTTATAGCGCCCCTTCCAGAGCTGAAATATTCAGAGGCGCTCCCGACTGTCTGCGCGGACGCTGAATCGGAGTTTCACGCCGAAGCGCATGAGCAATTGTAAGTGAAGGAATTAGTCGTCGCTACGTAGCGGCTTTTTAGGTGGCTCAAACCTTCAAGCAAGCAAGCAAGCAAGATTTCCGAACATACCCTAGATGGATAAAAATGACATCCAGTTGTATTGTGTTGTATTGCTATTGTATTGTACTGCCACGTTTATATTGCGACCGAGCCACCCGCAGTAAAGATCCGAGATGTTGACCTGATAAACCGACCGACCGGGAATCGAACCGTTGCCGCCGTGCATTAGACACGGGCGCAAACCCAGTCGGCCACTGCAGGACCTCAGGACGTGTCAGTATCCCTTGCTTTAATGCATTGTTCACGCATTCTTTTATTCTTGTTGATATCATGTAATAAACACACATACACATGCAACCAGACACCGTTGTGTACGGCCACTAAAAAATCTGGACCTGTCTGCATGCTTGAGTTAACAGTTGATGCACATTGTTTAAAAAATGTAGGCTAAGTACACTTAGGTTATGGTCGCTCTATTATGGCTTAAGCTTAGGCCTACTCTTATCAGAGATTACGACTAATGCTGCACCTTGTTAGCTGCTGAAGATGCAAACGCAATTCAGTATTTGCTATGGCAAATAATAGTCCTTGATACCCTCAAGTAGACTAATGAAAGCACACCCTCGAAGTGATAATGGTCTATAAGCCTTTCTCTCAAGTGTAACACACTTAGTAGGTTCTATTATGGAGATCATGAAAATAACGTCCTTATAGCTAATGCTCTAAACTCTAAAGGTCTGTAGATTGCTTTGTCTACATACTCCATACGTTTATTATGCCACAAAGAGAACAGTTCGTGTAGGCCTATAGACCTTTCGTCTTGCAACACAATAAGCATAGAATCTGTTAGGCCAATCTTTGTAATCTTTTATCCACATTTCACTTAATATTTTCTGTAATTTTCTTCCCTCGTTGTTAGCAATAAAGCCTTAGGTAGGTATAACTGCGGGCTGGTCCACGCCTTTATTCTTAATCTGTTGGACTAGGCCTACAGTACTGTAGGCCTACTGCTCTTCGCTCTACTGTGGACTTCCTCAGATCCGTTTGCACCCTTTAGAAGGCGTTTTGGCGGCGGCTGCTCGCTTAATTGGTGATGTCCCTAGGTTTGGCCACAGCTCTGCCTTTATGCGTGATGTCCTCCGCTGGCTCCCGGTCCAGCAGCGCATCTATTATAGTCTCATCTATTGTCTGGCACTGTGTTCTAGGCAGAGCACCTGCCTATCTCCGGGAGCTCTTTACTTTGACTTCGGAATGTTCTGGTCGCCATCTCTACGCTCGTCCTCTAGAGGTGACTTCTCTGGCTCTTTTTATACACTACTTAAGACTTTCCTTTTTGACCGGGCCTGGATCGGGAGCGCCTCTGAGTCGTGATCTTGAAGGGCGCTATATAAATTTCATCGATAGATAGATAACTAAATTCATTTATAAACTTAGCCTACCGTTGTGTATCTTAAATATGTGCGACACTCGCGTCCGACTTGCCTATATACGAACTGAAAACATTTTTATAATAGGCCTGTTTGTCTATAAGTTATAACCGACACACTGCGAAATATCTAGTTGTAAATATTGTATTGTATTCAGTGTAGTGTATTTAACATACCACCACCCACAGTTGGCTTTGGTGTCTCTGGTGTCGAACTGCTCTTTTTCGTAGACCTATTGCTCATATTGTCCAAAGCTTTTTCACAAGTCTTTCCAAATGGCTACAGTCGTAATTATTCTGGCCTATATATAGAAGCAACCAAATCAAAGTCGAGAATTCTCCATTAAATCAGCGAATTCAACCGTAATAAACATTTTAGGCATCGCCATTTTGAAAATCTTACGATGACGCAACAGTGACGTCGTCGATCTTTAGATGTAACCAATATCAAAGATTATAGATAGAGAAAGATAGGTCACTCACTTCGATTTGTCTGGGCAGGATTATTAATTAGTTCTGTATTTAATTATTAATTAATTAATTACGTATATCTTTAAAGGCCTGTATAATTAGCTTCGACCAAATAGTTTCAGTTACTTTTTTGGTTTAGCTACATAATTTCAGTCATTTTTAGTTTTTGCAAAGAATTTGGTCGAAGTATTTACGAAGGAACGACATAATTAGACCTATAACATAGGCCTAATTATGCACTATGTCTAGGATTGTAGCGTAGCCTAACGCACTCTCGTGCAAGACCTGTCTTGTAAAAGCGCGCTATAAATTTTCATTTGTATTGTATTGCATTGCATTGTATAATTAACCTATATTAACGGTTTTGAGTGTAACTAGGCTACATCAAGGCTATCATGCATTTAATCTGATTATGTAATGTACACCTGTTGATTTTTGAGCAGCGCTATATAAATGGTCGATTACAATTCTACAATTAAACCTTCGAAAATTTCTCAGCGCCCACAAAAGCCACGTCACGGAGACCATGCAGCTTAAACACCGGCGCTATATCAAATCAAGTCCGCAATAGCCAAACCCCTCGGTTCGTTTCGGTGCCAGGTCAAAATCCGGGGAGGTCAAGCCGAGGAGATTAAGGCCTGTAGTATCACGAGGGCCATGCACCAGTTTCTAAGAGATTAAGGCCTGTAGTATCACGAGGGCCATGCACCAGTTTCTAAGTACGTAAGTAAGTACGTGCTTTATTGAACCGCCTGCAAACGCACTTTCTCTTTGCTTATTCGATCACTGTAGCCTGACTGGGTTTCCTTATGGCGAGTGGCCTTCTTCATTACGATTATGATTTTCGATTGTGATTTCCCTTGATGCTTGATTTAATGCCTTGTGCATCACGATTGCGGCACTGTGTAGAAGTCATTAGGCTAGAGGGGATTTAGTTCTTTAGAACAGTCTAGGCCTATGTCGGCTTTAGGCCTACACCTTCGAATAGGCATTACACCTGTGCCATTAAATCAATATGCCGTCCTCTATTACTCGAGTTTCCTTCCTGACCTCGCTTCATGTATAGGGCCTGCCTAAGCCAGTCATCTTAACGCTGTATGTATCCGTTGCAAATTACTGAGTAGTATAAAGCCGATAGGGTATACAGTTCGCTGAAGCCATGCGTTGATGCACACAAAGGAGTTTCTGCTTCCAGAAACAGGTGAAGCCTCCTCTCGCCTGCATGCATGCGTGATCTGATGAGAAACGAGAGGACAAGTTATACGCAGTCTAAAATCACACAGCAATACACTCGAAGGTATATAGACGACCCTAAGAGACTTCGATCTTGTCCTTTTTCTGCTTCCCTTCCGAAGGCCATACTCTATTGATCGTGGTCTGGTGTTTTCAGGGTCTGGAGCCCCTGTGGAGTTTACTTGTAAACTAAACCTATTGCGATCATCCCTGGAATCGATTCTGACCTTATCAAGACCATCGATTTTGTATCGCCTGAGCGCTCGTCAATTAATAAACTGGTTCTCTCGACTTGACATTTTTGAGCTCTTCAGTAAAGTAGGCCTACTTGTTATCTTGAAAGTAAGATTACGATACGATTACGAAAATTGAACCTCTGTAAGCATCGGCCGAGGCTGCGTACAAATCAACCTATGCAAAAAACATACCTGCTTATTTTCAATTAAGCGGGGTCTATTGTGATTTGCAGTTGTGTCGACCATAAACCCATAATAGGCCTAACACGACAGGAATTAAGGGTTACGCGAATTTAAGCATTAATTATTTTACTCTGTCTGTCTGTCTGTCTGTCTGTCTGCCTGTCTGTCTCTCTATCTCTCTGTCTCTGTCTCCGTCTCCGTCTCCGTCTCCGTCTCCGTCTCCACTTGTCTCTCTCTCTCTCTCTCTCTCTCTCTCTCTCTCTCTCTCTCTCTCTCTCTCTCTCTCTCTCTCTCTCTCTCTCTCCATGTATATATATATATATATATATATTTCTATTAAGTCATAATACAGAAGTATTGTCGCATATAATATACGAGAAATATTCTCATATGTACATGTAGCCTATACTAGTATATAGTAAGCCTACATCTGTCGGACAATGCGGAAATTAATACTAATAAGAATGGTACGTGATTGTGCCTACAGGCAAATAATATATGAGTAGTCGAATCAATTATGGGCTTATAAAAATAGCCTAGAGATGCATGCAGTATAAGACTGAAAAAGGTTTGCGCTCAAAGCACAATCAATACCGAATATACCTAAGTATATATATATGTATATATAAACGCAGTATATATGTATATATGTCAAAGT
>JACEVL010000906.1:746210-783710 GCA_020284085.1 Aporrectodea caliginosa | reverse complement strand
TATGTATGTATGTATGTATGTATGTATGTATGTATGTGCATGCATGCATGCATGCATGCATGCATGCTATCTATGTATGTATGCATGCATGTATGCATGTATGTATGTATGCATGTATGCATGCATGTATGTATGTATGTATGTATGTATGTATGTATGTATGCATGTATGCATGCATGTATGTATGTATGTATGTATGTATGTATGTATGTATGTATGTATGTATGTTTGTATCGATCGACGCAACTTGGTCCAGAGTCTCTAAACATCCATGCCATCTTCAGCTGTCGACGGGAATCCGTTAGTTGGTTCCTCGATTGTGCATGGTGACTCAGCTTACTGTGCATTGTGTTGCTAGCTGATGTAATATATTCGTTAGTAATGGCATTTAGCATCATATAGGCCTAGGCTAGTGCAGAGTTCGCCTCTGAGTAGATATCTTGAAGGGGCGCTATTTATGTTCAAGTACATTACATTGCTTAAAAAGTGCTATAGTAGAGCACATACATGCATATTTATATACATACATATACATATACATACAACATTCCCTATTGCAATGACACTCCTACATACACACATACATGCATATACATACATACATTACATATATCATACATGCATACATACATACATACATACATACATACACACTTCTGCATACACACATATATACACATGTACATGCAATGCATGCATCTTTACATACATACATACATACACACACATACATGCACACATACATACATACATACATACATATAGGCCTATAGTAGCCTACATACATATATTATGCATACACGTATAGTACCTACCCTGAAAACGTTAAATCTCAGCGTCTCTAGCTGCTACACTGTCTTTAATTTAATATTATTGACAACATCTGAAATTTCCTTTATTAGTGTTTCAGTATAAGACTAATATAAGCTTAACTTGTCTTCGATATTACTCTTTATACTACGCGACTTTATAGCCTTTAATTTTAGGCCTAGCCTCAAACGTTAGGCTATTGCCCTCGCAGTAAGCTAGTGAACGCAAGGCAAGGCGAAAAATATTAGAAGGTACATTGAATACAATATAACTTTAAATGTTCCTAATTTTTGCAAACAAAGCAGTTTAATAGGTTTTAGTCTAGGATAGGGCTGCTCAACGATTAAGAATTGTAATCGCGATTACTCGTGCGATTAAAATTTTGACTCGCGATTAACCTTGTGATTCATCGCAAAGTGAGAAAATAACAATGCCTGATGTAAAACGGTCTCAATAGTGTGTTGTTTCGTTTCATATAAATAATCTATTCGACTTCATATTACCTTTCTGCTTGATAGCACGTATACATGTATGACTGATTACCACATGCAATGAGCAAAACACTCTGCAAAGCCTCATCGTTTACAACATCCAAAGGTCTGCTATCCCTTGCTATCCACAGCCTATTTCTCTTGGTCACAGGTTTGCCCATGTCGGTTAACGTGATTTTCGAAGAGGTTTTTCAACAACAAATGGATGTGAGGTCGAAGGCCCAGATGACGAGGACGACGAGGACGAAGAGACCTATGCGGCTGACAAAAAGCATGCTTCGTGAGCAGACGATACGAGAGTGTTGATTTGCTACGATGATATTTTAATTCTTTCCTATAAAGCTTGCACGCTACCGCAGTGGCGGCTCTACAGGGGGGCCAGAGGGGGCCAGTGCCCCCCAACTGAGGTTGTGGCCCCCTGGTGGCCCCCCAAATTTTATTCCAAAATATTATGAAATATGGTATCATTTAATTTTGATATTTTCAAAGGTATGACTTACTTGCTTAAGCATGATACATGATGAAATTTGATGTTATTTTATTCGTGGTGTTTTCACAGACACGACCTATTTACTTCCTTAGAGTGTTAATTATTTTCTTGTCGTATAAGCTACTTCCTGCTATCCATCACTGACTCCTTATCCACGACCACAAGTATATTGAGTACAGGGTAGCTGCCCTGGTATTGCGATATCACCAGCGAAGGCCTCGCCCAATTTACCTCCGAGAGCAATGCTGTCTGACTTCGGGTATCCAAGGACATCGTCCCCAATGCTTTACGGAAAAGGGAGTTCTCTTGGTTTCGTTTGCTCGTACTGCAACTATGAAGAATCGAGCCTTTTCTGTGGTAGGCCCAGTGGTTTCGAACGCCCTTCCTTTAGACCTACACACTGAGACTCTATCTGAATCCTTCCTCAACAAACTTAAAACTGTAATACTCAGTGTGTTCATAAAATGCCCAGGCGCTTTTCGGTCTCTGCTGCAGATAAAACTCTGGGCATCGTTCTGAAGTGGACCCACAGACTGCATTTAGGCTACTTGTATACATCCAGTTATTATATCATTCCGAACTAAATCGGCAATTCTCTGAACATTCACTTACTATTACGATTGGTATACACTCTTAAACGCCATAACACAAGTCTTTTCTGATATTAGACATATCTGCAAAGTAAATATGTATGATATTCGTTTCAGAGAGCAGTTTATCAATGCCGGTATAGTTGAATGCGTTCGTGCAGAGTCGATTATCATGGGTGTTTTCTTAATTCTTGTCATTCAATGGGACTTTGACTGACAATTGATAATACACTTTCATCCCGGACTGTATTTATAGCCTAACTGATTAACTGGAATGGGATCCCTGTCGCTCTACTCTTACTGCCTTTTGGCCACGTTCTAATCTAACCTCAAGACTGTTCTTTATAGCCGGAGTTCGATCGGGAGCGCTTCTGACTAGATAACCTTGAATGGGCGCTATTTACATATCTGAAATAAATGAACTAATGAATTTCGGCTTCCAGAAACGCAATTCCATCAATACTATGCCAAGAAAAAAAGTCGTCAATAACTCCGACACTGCTCGTACTCTGGTAATGCCAGTCCCACAGCTGTAGAAATGAGAAGGGCGATGTTAGTCATCTTGTTTGACACAGTGTCGTTAAACAGTAACCATCCAATTCGTCAATGTTCAACTGCTTAAACAAACATTAAAACAACTAACAAACATTCGGACATAGGTCTATATTATATTTAAGAGCGCTGCATCAAACTAAATTAAAATTCATTGTGCGGTTGCAAAATTAAAGAAATTGATCTAATCGCCTATTAATTAGTCTCTGGGAAGTCTTTATGTAACAATCGCACAGAGTAGGCTTATCTTAGATGTTGATCTTGGTCTTTGAAACTCCAGAAATGCCATGCGTAGGCCCAGGAGCGTAGCCAGGCTTAAATTCAAGAGGAGGCAACTTGGCAAAAATTCTGGTTATTGGGGTCATTGGTCAATAGAAGTTCCAGTATATAAAGAAAGCAAGAGGAGGCAACTGCCTCCTCTTGCCTCCATGTAGCTACGCCTATGCGTAGGCCTACTTCGAATATGATTCCAAAAGGAAATCTAGGAACAAGGAATATGAAGCTAGATGATCCACTGGTCAACAATTTTTAAAAGAAATTTTGTATCTTTGATTTTCTTGCTTTTTTTCTATGTGTACCAATGCTGTGACTACAGAAATGTGTTTACAAAAATTAATTAGCTCTACTATTGAAAATATTTGCAAACATGGTTTTTCTTATATTTCGCAAAGTTCGAAACCTAATTGAAACAGAACATTGATAGAAAATTTATAAAGACACTTCTAAGTACCTGTAGAATAGTTTTTTGTATTCATAAAGTATATAATATTATATTATTTGGGTGAAACATAATTCCTCTGCATTAGACCGTTCTTTTTTTCTTTGCCTGTCGCTTGTACTCTACATCTGGGGCATCTCTCACCACAGTCCAGCAGTAGTCTACCAACATCGCAGGACTCCATTTTCCCTGATACCTGTTTTCCATCGTCGATATGTCCTGATGGAAACGTTCACCATGTTCATCGCTAACTGCACCACAGTTATCAGGGAAAAAATCCAAATGAGAGTGCAGAAAGTGAATTTTCAATGACATGTTGCAGCCTAATTTCTGGTAGGCTAAGAGAAGTCTCGTCACCAGTTCTTTATAGTTATCTGCTTTGTTGTTTCCCAGGAAATTTTCAACCACAAGTTCGAATGATTTCCAGGCATTCTTCTCAAAACCACGGAGGATCTGATGAAAATGTTCATCTTTCAGAAGTGCACGTATCTGTGGACCAATAAACACACCTTCCTTTATTTTGGCCTCACTCAGTCTTGGGAATTTCTCTTTCAGGTACTTGAAAGCCTCACCATCTCGGTTCATTGCCTTCACAAAATTCTTTATAAGTCCCAACTTTATATGTAATGGTGGTAACAAAACCTTCTTGGGGTCCACTAGTGGGCTGTGCTGCACACTTTTAGTTCCTGGATCCAGAGACTTCCGTGACGGCCATACTTTTCTTTTATAGTGGTCGGACCGTGCTCTACTATCCCACTCACAGAGAAAGCAGCAAAATTTGGTGTACCCCAGTTGCATTCCCAGCAAGATGGCAATTACTTTTAGATCCCCACAGATCAGCCACTGGTGGCCATTGTAGTTAATAGAGTCAAGAAGAAGCTGCATGTTGACATAAGACTCCTTCATGCCAACAGCATATCCAACAGGAATTGATGGTAGTTCATTCCCATTATGTAATAACACTGCTTTTAAACTTAGCTTTGAAGCGTCAATAAAGAGTCTCCACTCTTCAGGTTTGTACTCAATATTGAGTGAATTCATTAATCCATTTATCTCATGGCAGAATACAAGGTCACTTTTCATAGCGAAGAACTGAGTTAAGTCCTTGTGGCGGTCACGATATACTGAAATTTTCACATTCTCCTGCAGCAGATTCCATTGCTGTAGTCTGGAGGCCAGAATTTCTGCTTTGTTTTTTGACAAATCCAGGTCTCTGATGAGGTCACTTAATTCATTCTGTGTAATCCTATATATGTCTGCTGAGGGTATATCAGGAATAAAATCAGGATCTTGTGATGTTGAGGGTTCATGTGATTCAGCTCTATAGCATGATATGCATCTTCATCTTCAGAATCCAGAGAATAGTCTGCTGGCGGATCAGGAATGGGGAGTCCTTCTCCATGAGGTACTGGGCGAATTGCAGATGGTATATTGGGATAGTTGACAGTCCATTCTTTCTTCCTGGACATTCCGTGCTGTAGGGATGGCACCATACAAAAATAGCAGTCTGTGACATGATTGGTTGGCTCTCTCCATATCATAGGAACAGCAAAAGGCATGGGACGACCCTTTTGATTGAGCCAGTTCCGGAGGTTACAAGCACAAGTATTGCAACAAATATGTGGCGCCCAGCTTTTATCTTGGTCTCCAATCTTGCACCCAAAATAGCAGTGATAAGCCTTCCTAATCACTGGAGTAATGGAACGTTTCTGTGTGGAAAATGTCGCTTTACCGCACACATAGCAAAGCTATCAGCGCTATTTAGACACTTTCGAGGCATGTCCAGATATAATGAATGCTAACTGACACGAGAAACTCATCTGCACTACTCAAAAGCTTGTCTGTGACTGATTCATAACAGAGGAAGTTATTTATTCCGTAAATGTGATGACTCAGTACGAGAGTTTGTAAATGTGATGACGCAGCACAAAATTCTTGTAAATGTGATGACTCAGCACAAAATTCTTGCAGGACTGCTATACTAAGTACGACTGAAACGAAGTTATACACAAAGTTTTACGAAAAATCAGTTTCTATGAAAAACTTACTGTATCATAAAAACTAGAGCTAAACAGCATTTCTTAATGTCATATTCTTTTTCAGCACAGCAAAATTAGTTATAATTGACTGATTTCATCACCGATACATTTTGGCTGTTGACCAGTGTGACACGCCCTTCACGGATAAGGACGAAGTCCCGCCTCAATTCATACATGTCTTTATAGCCCAACTGATTTGTTAGGCATTTCACAGGCGCTGGTAATTGGCACATGCATGCAAACATACATAAATGCATACATGCATAATTATATAAGTACATGTACAGGGTGGCGCAAAGAAAGTGGGACCGCCTCGTGAAATCTTGTGCAATTTATAGGCTATATGAAATTATGTTTTGGGCGGTTTTTTAACTGTAAAATTATCCTTACTCACTAACTCAACGTGTTAATTCTCAAAATGATCGTGTTTATTCTGATGGAAGAAAGAAAAAATAGGTTCCAGCAACGAGACTCGTACGCGAACGTGAACATTTCAGTCGTGGCATCAGCATCAGCTTCCATACCCCCTACTACGTAGGGGGGATGGAAGCAGACTGCTTCCAATTTGTGCAAGGTGGAAAGGTTCCCCCCAGTGAAATGGATGTTGCTGTACAACTGGCAGTAATGACTCAACTGTCAACTGTTGCAATGGTATCCGGACATGTCCCCGGAAATTCCCCGGGACATCCCCCCAACAGAAGGCAGGTAACTCTACCATTGTCCATGATAACTGTCATTAATCCAACTTCTATTGAAGCAAAGACCTTCCTTCTTTCATCAATCCCACTTTTATTTAAGCAAAGAATTTCTTGAATCCAATTTCTATTTAAGAAAAGAATTTCTTTCATAAATCCAGCTTTTATTTAAGCATAGAATTTCTTTCATCAATCCAACTTCTATTTAAGCATAGAATTTGTTAAATCAATCCAGCTTCTATTTAAGGAAAAAGAATTTCTTTCATCAATTCAGTTTCTATTAAAGTAAAGCATTATTTTCATCAGTCCAACTTGGGGAGAAATGGCCTAGACCCCTCGCAATGTATCGGCTGTCGACTGTAATCGAGTCTCTGTACTGTAAAGTTTATGTATTATGGTAGTTATGGTTTTATGGTCATGCTGTTGGTAATGTTCGTCTACTTTTAATGTGGTATGGCGACAACATATTTTTGCCGTACCATTTTTTGTCTGCAAAAATCTAGAAAATACTTTTATCAGTTTATGTGCATTTTAGATTACGAAAAATGGAACGGAACACTGTCAATATAGGCTATGCAAAACGTGTCAGCTTCTGGGGGGGGGAGGCGGAGTCCCCAGACTCCCTAAATTCTCATTTTGCCATAGAACTTTTAAAATCATGGCGACGCACATTGAGCAAGGGGGATTGCCTCCAGCTTACAGGGGGGAGGGGATAGCAGGCCCTGCGTGGCATCATGGTTTCGGTCGGTGTGTCTCGGATTGGAAAAAAGAATGTGGTGTTTGTTGAACCTGGAGCGAAAGTGAACAGTCAATATTATTGTGATCACGTCTTAACTCATTGATTGCTTCCGGATATTCGAGCGAGAGATGTAATCGTCAAAGCTGGACACTGCAAGAGGACGGAGCTCCTTCGCACACGGCAAGAAACACGATCAACATTCTTCTTCGGGAGAATGTCACCTTCATCGAGCCAGACATGTGACTCCCAAATATCCCGGACCTAAACCCGGTAGAATTATGCTATTTGGGGTGCCCTCCAATAAAAGTCTACCTTCGTCGTAAATTTGCGACAATCGATCAATTGAAACTGGCCATTGTTGAAGAGTGGCAAATATTCTCACAGCGGTTTATAAACAGAAGCATTGAGCAGTGGCGTAGACGTTTACAAAAAACTGTTGAGAACCGATGAGGGCACATTGAATTTTATTTCTGATTTGGTATAAATTAGCATTAAATTGGAAACAATTTACTTGCTTTTCTTAGAAGAAACAGTTACACAGAAATTAATTATTTGAGATTATACTAGGTGGTCCCACTTTCTTTGCGCCACCCTGTATACATGTATATACTGTACATACATACAAGTATATCCATCCATCCATCCATCAATCCATCTATTCATCCATCCATCCATCCATCCATCCATCCATCCATCCATCCATCCATCCATCCATCCATCCATCCATCCATCCATCCATCCATCCATCCATCCATCCATCCATCCATCCATCCATCCATCCACCATCCATCCATCCATCCATCCATCCATCCATCCATCCATCCATCCATCCATCCATCAATCCATCCATCCATCCATCCATCCATCCATCCATCCATCCATCCAGCCAGCCAGCCAGCCATCCATCCAGCCAGCCATACATTCATCCATAAATACATACATACATGCAATGCATACATATATACATACATGCATACATACATACATACATACATACATACATACATACATACATACAAACATACATACATACATACATGCATATATACATCATATCAAATCAAATCAAAACTTTTTTTATTATACATACATGCATACATACATAATTATGCATGCCTACGTACATGCATACATACGTAAATAGATACATATACATACGTACATACATGCATACATACATGCGTGCACATAGATACATACATTACACACATGCATGCACATGTCATACATAATATGCATACATGCATAAATACGTATATATATATATATATATATATATATATATATATATATAAACATTGGCTAAAGTGGTTGTTGGAATAGCTTCTAGTTAACAACACCTCAGGATCAACATAGACTCGAAGAATCTGAACTCTTATAGTTGAAAAACACAATTATTATTTCCATGTGCGGAATGAATAGGCCTAAGTCAAGAGGTTGTAATTTTTATGTAGCATTAGACTTAAGAAAAACTGAAGGTCTACTCAATCTATTTCTAAGCTCTCTGCGATGATATAGCCTATATAGGCCAACATCAACTAATTTTTTAAATTGCGTATCTTATCCTACTTCCTAACAATATCAGATTAAATCAATGTAGAATATGCGTGACCATCATGCTATGTATGGTTGCATAGGCTTGTCCTTAAATCTGAATACTAAGCCAACAGTTCTTCTGAATTAAAGGCTATTATAGTAGGCCTATTCATCAAGTTTTCCTAATACACACAGCTCATCCGTTCAGTTGAACGAGCCTTTCTTTGCTGTCTTATGGACTGATCTTCTGGATATGACCAGAGTACGATTTTGGTGTGTCATCGGTCGATGCTTTATGCATTATTACAGGCTCAACAGAAGTCACTAAATGAATAATATTGATAAATAAATTCATACGAAGTGAACATCACGTTCATTGTGTGACGTCACAATGTATAGTTAGAAAGTCGCCGTGTTAATATTCAATTTCTGATTAGGTCGTTATAAACGACTGCTTAAGAATCGAGAGTGTAGGGCTTAGTAAAGGGATATTCCGTTGGGCAATATGTCGAAGAAACGAACATCGTCTGATTCCGGAACTGACGACGCCGGTAATCAGCCACGACGAGGTAAGTTACTAGTGCCGAGGCACAGCCAAGGAGGCACCGGCAAACAAGAACAGCAAACCTGTAACAGATTCGTTGCTGGACAGGGAGCCAGCGCAATACATCCCGCATATATATATATATATATATATATATATATACAAAAATAGAAGCATATTATTTTAGTAATGCGTACAACAGGACGAGCTGCTCAACGGAGGACCCGGTCAAGGCGCTCAATTAGTCCAAGTGGCAGACCCACCAGGATAGAGCTCCAATCTGCTATAATAACAAAGCATGGATAGGATCACAGTAGAGTCGCGGGACAGGGAGCGAAAAATAGCCCGTAATTGACGTAGCTTATAACGGCAGCTACGGGTAAGCTGATTTATGTGCTGAGAAAAACTAAGTTCTTCACCCAGAGTTACTCCTAAGTCCCGGACCGAATTCAAGAAGATGACATTCGAGAACATGCGGAATACAATAATTAAGACTAATACTTGTAGTTGAAGTTATTGCATTTATATATCTTGTAATGTATTTCAACAAGAAGGCGATCTACGTGCGGGGAATGTATTTCAACAAGAAGGCGATCTACGTGCGGGGAATGTATTTCAACAAGAAGGCGATCTAGGCCTACGTGCGGGGAATGTACTTCAACAAGAAGGCGATCTAGGCCTACGTGCGGGGAATGTACTTCAACAAGAAGGCGATCTACGTGCGGGGAATGTATTTCAACAAGAAGGCGATCTACGTGCGGGGAATGTACTTCAACAAGAAGGCGATCTAGGCCTACGTGCGGGGAATGTACTTCAACAAGAAGGCGATCTACGTGCGGGGAATGTATTTCAACAAGAAGGCGATCTACGTGCGGGGAATGTACTTCAACAAGAAGGCGATCTACGTGCGGGGAATGTATTTCAACAAGAAGGCGATCTAGGCCTACGTGCGGGGAATGTACTTCAACAAGAAGGCGATCTACGTGCGGGGAATGTATTTCAACAAGAAGGCGATCTACGTGCGGGGAATGTACTTCAACAAGAAGGCGATCTACGTGCGGGGAATGTATTTCAACAAGAAGGCGATCTACGTGCGGGGAATGTACTTCAACAAGAAGGCGATCTACGTGCGGGGAATGTATTTCAACAAGAAGGCGATCTACGTGCGGGGAATGTACTTCAACAAGAAGGCGATCTACGTGCGGGGAATGTATTTCAACAAGAAGGCGATCTACGTGCGGGGAATGTACTTCAACAAGAAGGCGATCTACGTGCGGGGAATGTATTTCAACAAGAAGGCGATCTACGTGCGGGGAATGTATTTCAACAAGAAGGCGATCTACGTGCGGGGAATGTACTTCAACAAGAAGGCGATCTAGGCCTACGTGCGGGGAATGTACTTCAACAAGAAGGCGATCTAGGCCTACGTGCGGGGAATGTACTTCAACAAGAAGGCGATCTACGTGCGGGGAATGTATTTCAACAAGAAGGCGATCTACGTGCGGGGAATGTACTTCAACAAGAAGGCGATCTACGTGCGGGGAATGTATTTCAACAAGAAGGCGATCTACGTGCGGGGAATGTATTTCAACAAGAAGGCGATCTACGTGCGGGGAATGTACTTCAACAAGAAGGCGATCTACGTGCGGGGAATGTATTTCAACAAGAAGGCGATCTACGTTGACCGTATATGAGACGAGGCTCAGGATACGTTGCGTTAGTCACGTGATCATTTTAGCGCCGCCAAATCTGTATAGCAACGTTGTAACTAATCTACGCAGTCTTATACTAGCACTTGAACTTAACTTAACCTGATAGTTAAAGTGTCCTCTATTTGGATTGCTGCTGTTTGTAAGGCATGGCTGAATGAGGCTTCCGTATGCTGAGGAGTTCTTAATAGCCTATGTATCAATGTAAACATATTATGTGAAATCTTAATCTTGTAGTTGCAAGATCTACCAATGGAGGTAATCGAGTGTATCCTCATCAAAGCCGTTGCTATGGAAGTGAAGGGTAAGAAGCTGGCCAAAAGTGTTTGGAAAGAAAAAGCTGATCTGGTGATAAGCCGACTCAGAACTGTCTGTTCGCAATGGAACAACATCCTTACGACCGACTTCTTTCGAAATGAACTTCACAGAACAATCGACAACTTAGGTAAGTTTTCGGAAAAATAGCGACTTTATATAATATTAGCACGATGAGCAGCGAGCACTTGAAATTGGAATGAGGCCTATTGTCAGTCCGATAAGTAGGCTAATTATTAAGCTAATTCTTAAGCAGCACGGAAAACTTCATGAAAGACGCTTTACAACTAGCTAGATATCTTACCTACCTACCTGCCTACCTATCTATTATACGTACATACATACATACATTCATACATACGTACGTACATTGATAGAAGAGGAAGAGGAAGAGGAAGAAGAAAAGAAGAAAAAGAAGAAAGTAGTAGAAGAGGAAGAGGAAGAGGAAGAGGGACAGGGACAGGGACAGGGACAGGGACGGGACAGGGACAGGGACAGGGACAGGGACAGGAGGAGGAGGAAGAGGAAGAGGAAGGAGCAGGAGGAGCAGGAGCTGGAGGAAGAGGACGAGACAAGGGGAGAGATGGGGAGGGGAAAGAAGGGGAGATGAAGAAGGAGAAGGAGAGGATACAAACATACATCCATGCAGTTCCTTAAACTAGCCCAAAGGTAGCCACTGTTCTGCTAAATATCAACTGTAAATCCAACTCCTTTGTGTGCGACAGTCAGCAAGTGGCGACTTTCTCAGCAATCTCATACATACATACATACATACATACATACATACATACATACATACATACATACATACAAACGTGTACGTGCATGCATACATACATATATGCATACATACATAGACCAAAGTAATGTTTTCAGCTCCAGAACCCATTCATCTGGAGGTGTTGGGTCGGCAGCTGAGTCCATCATTTATCTACCGAGTGTCCTCACTTAACGATCAAGTTCTGGTTCTGACGCCATCGCGTGACGGAGACTACGAGATACATATATACGATCGCCTCCGTTTGGGAGACGTGAAGGAAGTCATCCCGCTACAAGGAATACAGCCAAGGGACATAGTGTCTAGCAGCGTATCAAACTGCGTGTATATATTAGCAGAGGACTGGAACAGTGACCACCACCCGTTGTCAGTCTTTAGGCTAAGGAGACACGAAGAGCAGGGTTTTGACCTTTATCCACTGATAACTAATTTCAGGTTAAATGCTGCCTCCGTCTCCGTCTCAGTTGATGGAGACCTTTGCATATTTTCAATTAATGAAGCTCAGGAGAGTGGTGTAATAAGCATGTATAATGCCGGTGGGGTTTGGCTGCAGGAGACAATCCTGCCGGCAGCACAGTTTGGTGTGAGTTTCGGAGATACGATCTTACATAGACTTGATAAGAATCTCATTATTGTGTCAATGAATGACTACTTCCAGTTGCATTTGACCGAGATTGGTAGAGAGGGGAAAATTGTGCGACGGTATCGCTCAGCAGTGAGTGCCAACGTTGGGATTCACTTCTCTGACCTATCAGAAAGAATCTTGCTTCCGTCTACTCTGCCAAATAGTTTTTTGCTATTGGATGCTGAGTTCAACGAAGTGGGGTCAATTAGGGTGAACCAGAACCAGCTGAATCTTGACAAACTGAACTACATGTTTTTTATGCAGAACGCAATGAGATCATTGGAGTTTTCTCTGACAACACCGGTGAAAGCGGTTTCGTAATTCTCCGTCTTTCAGATGATTAGTCACTCATTGTCAGATCACGAACTTAAGACCCTTTAATTTATTTGTTCCAATTGTACATTTTTAAGTAGGCCCACTTAGGCCAAATCTGTTTAAATTTTTTATATTGATGCAGTTTCTGAACTGCTAAGAAAGATTTGCTTTTGTAATACCTACTTTGAACATTCGATAACACATTATTTTCCAGTTATTTCGGTCTGCGTTGTTTCGTGCTTTTATTTTAAGAAATGCTGCTCTTACCTTCTAGTGAACTTTAGTGACAAAAGATGGTGCGCCATACCTGAATCCGATGAGAATGGCGTTTGAGTACACTATCAAAATCGTACACAATACTTAGCAGTTTAGTTAAGCCTACACACAGCGAATTAGCCACTTAAATATGGCTGTAAATCGAATGAGTACGATGTTAACTCTATTAGCATGTTTACAGCAAATTTCTTGTCATAACAACCTGCCGATGAGCGATTCAGAGGCGCTCCAGACCTAAGTCAGTGCTACCACTAACAAATCAGATGAACTTTAGGCGTTTCCGGAACAGAGGAAGGAACAGGCTGAGGAGCTCTACCCGCAGTTCCTGCGGAAGACGGGTCCAACTATAGGGCCTACATATTAAGCAAAGCTTCTAGAGTGAGCAGTGGATCCCGCGCGCGCGGTGAAGGTCTGTGGCGGCCGAGGGGAGAGCGGAGCGACCAGAGAATGCAGAGGTCTTGAGGTACGAAGGAGCTACCCCGACAAAACAGTTTGTGCGTGAGAGTTAAATTTTAACTGAATGAGCTAGGGCACATGAAGCCATTGGAAATAGAGACCCGAGTAAAGGCAGAAAATGTGGCCAAACCTCTGAAGACCACTAATATGGCAGACAGCAGCGTTAAATATTGACTGAAGCTCAGATAGGTTTAGTGAAGAGAGAGTAGCATGGATGGAGTTGCCGAAGTCAATCCTAGTACAGATCAGCGCATGGACGAGAGTGGTGATCGCGTGAGGGGAAAGCGAGTTACGGATGGCGCGGAATTGACGTGGATGATTAAGGCATTAAGGCATGTACGAGAAATACGACTGACATGATCATAAAGTGAGAGAACCAGATTGCGAACTGAACGCTAACATAACGCTTTCTTTGTCCGCCTCAAACAAATGAGCACCACCGGTTCTGTCCTCAGCGGGACAGCTGCAGTGTCACGAGTCTACACAGAGTCTAGTTGCAAGTTGCAACCGGATGGTCTATCGGTTGTCCAGCCAAGGAGCCGATTAAGCGACCGAACCTCCTCCCCACCGACGTCCCGTGTCAATCGCCAGCGGACTGGGTATACGGGCTCTGGAACAATAGTACAATACAATATTCGTCTATAATTGACTAATCAAAGTTGGCACAAACGCAACTTTGTTACATTATAAGTTTGTAAATAGAGACCATATACTATAGGATATTTGTGCTACTTAGTCATTATTATTAGGGATCTTTATAGATTGAATCCAATGTCTGATAGTCTCGATATTAACTCCGCCACTACAAGCACTCTGGTAGTGCCAGTCCCAATCCTGGATAAGGAGGAGGTGACGCTAATCATCTTTGTTGTGACGCAGTGTCGATAAACAACAACAAACAATAGTTTCGAGCACGTATAGAACTTGGGTATAATAGAACTTTGAGCGCCTCTGATTTGTGTGCACTGCGAGAGGCGCTATATAAATTGATAGATATATTACAATACAATACAATTTGGTCTCATATAAGCCTAAGCGATGATCGGATGAAAACACACGAAGATTCAGATCACGAGAACGTGAGATAGACACACGACGTGTTGAATAGAGGAGTCAATAATAAAAGAGCAGGCTCTCGCCTAGAGGCAGAGACTGGGGTAGAGGTCTAGGATCTAGAAGAGCGATGGACCCGCGCTTTTAGTTTAAATCCTGTAGCTCTCTGTAGCTCTCTGTATACTCTTTCTATTAAGACCTAAAACCACACATTGGCAGCATTGATTCGTCTCACATCTTTGCTGATGACACCAGACAACTGAAGGATCGTGACAAGCAGGCTGCTAAAATATGAGCCTCATTGGTGGTGAAGCACTCGGGAGACCCGGACGGAGGGTCAGGTTCCACGAGCCCAAGTTTCGTCGTATGTGCGACTCATACGTATCCCACAGTTGCGCATTACTGCCATAGTGACGCCTCTGTTCTATTGACAGACTAGATCAAACGTAAAAAGTCGCTTAGATATAATAATTGCACTAGTGATCTTTTGGACAGATGTTGATGTTTTAAATGTAAAGAAGATATTAAAAATTCCAAAGGATTTTGCACAACAGTGGGTAGTATGTAGGCAGGTCATGAGGCAGGTCAAGAGTAAAATAGGCAGGTCAAAGACTCATGGTAGCGCCGCCACTGTCTTCATGCCATTCGTGGTTGTTGTGTTTTCTGGATTGATAGCAAATCCCACATTCGCCGCCTCTCCCTGAGATTTGGATGTTAGATCTTTCATGTCTCTCCAAGTATTTTCCAACTAGGCGATATCGTCTGCAGCATCCAGGTCCCTCAACCTGTCACCATCCACCCATGTCCGGTATCGGCATCCTTCGCCACTCTCACCATTACCCAGTCCACAACCAGGGCAAAAATCATTGGTGACAACACACATCCCTGTCGTACTCCTGTCACAATCCGAAACCAGTCTTCCACCTTTTCTCCATATCTCACTACGCGTCGACTGCAATCGTAAAAACTTCGGATGATTTTGATGGAATTCCATAAGTTTTCATTATCTTCCATAGATCAAAGGTTACAGATAGAGAAAGATAGGTCAATCTCTACGATTTTGCTGGGCAGAAGATAATTTGGCTACTAATTATGTCTTTAAAGGTCTGTATAATTAGCTTCGCCCAACATACATATAATTGCAGTTAATATTTTGTTTAGCCACATAATTTCAGTCAATTTTACTTTTGTCAAAGAATTTGGTCGACGCATTGGTTTTTAAGGGTTTTAAGAACGACATGATTACCTTATATTATTAACTGCTTTGAATGTAGCCACATCAATAAGCCTACTGCATGCTATAGGATACATATAAGCTTATTAAGGCCTTTAGTATCACGAGGCCCATACATGCCCTCGTGATACTATAAGCCTTTTTCGACTTGCTTATTCGATCACTGTATAAAACCGGACTTTTTGTTTCCTTAAGTTAATAGATTTCGAGTGGCCTTCCTCGTTACGGTTACGACTTTCGATTGCGATTCAGCTTGACGATGATTGATAAATGTCTAATGTTATGCATCATCAGTGTAGATTCATTCTTTACAACAGCCTATGTATGTTGGCTTTACACCTTCGAATAGGCATTACACCTGTGCCATTAAATCAATATGCCGTTCTCAATTACTTGAGTTTCCTTCCTGACCTCGCTTCATGTATGGCCTACCTAAGCTAAGAATCTTAACGCCGTATGTATTCGTTGCAAATTATTGAGTAGTATAAAGCCTATAGGCTTATACAGTTCGCTGAAGCCATGCGTTGATGCAAACAAAGGAGTTTCTGCTTCGGGACTCGGGAGACAGATGAAGCCTCCTCACCTGCATGCAGCGTGATCTGATGAGAAACGAGAATACAAGTTATACGCATCTAGTCTAAGACCCTTCCCTTTCGAAGGCCTGCAGAGTCCCTGTGGAGTTTACGATCATCCCTGGATCCGATTCTGACTTCACTCGATTATCGATTTTGTTTCGACTGAGAGCTCGTGAATTAATAAACTGATCCTTGCAACTTAACTGTTTTGGGCGCTGTAAAAAGTTATAATACAGAAGTATTGTTGCATATATATATATTATATATATATATATATATATATAATATACGAGAAATATTCTCATACTTATAGCACATAATCGGACAATACCCTACGGAAATTAATAAGAATTGTGATTGTGCCTTCAGGCAAATAATGAATATATGAGTGTTCTAATGAATCAGTGATCGCATAATATATAGCATATATTATATACAGACGACGTATATATATAGGAACAGGACGACGAAATGAGAGTCATTAGGCCTATCTATCGCATACATATGAGGAGAGGTTGAGCTGACAGCGTCATAGAACGAGTATGCGCATATTACGAATATTAAGATTTTTATAAATTTACGAATATTGACGAATATTAAACTGGCCAACGAATATTAAATTTTTTGTTTTTTAATTCTTCAAAATCCGGAAATTAGTAGGCCCTAGTAAAAAATTCAGTGCACAAACTAGGTATTAGAGCTAGAACAAGAACAGTTACTTGTTACAGTTACTCATCTTATATCAGTATTCACTTAGTCTATAATTGTTTGAAGTCTCATACGGAATTCAAATTGTTGGCGCCCTAACGAACGATGCCAGTACCGTGTATTACATAAACAAAGATTGTATGACCCAGATCTCTCTAATTCTCTCTACCCAAGATTCCTAAACTGAGTGGGAGGATCTAGCCCTCAGCCTAACCTGGCGTATAATTAATCAAATTAAACGCATCAATGGAACTTCGGAACATCAGTCATCCAAACAGCTTAAATGATATAGAATTACTGAGCGTGTGGGTTTCACCGCTTAGAGAGAAACAGATCGAGACAGACGGATAGAGAGGGAGAGCAATCGTAGAGAGACAGTGAGAGACAGACCGACAGAAAGGGAGAGAGATCGTACGATTTTTTCCCTCTCTCTCCGAGAGGGAGAATCGTAGAGACAGACAGAGACAGACCGACAGAGAGAGAGAGAGAGATAGTAGAGACAGTGATAGACAGATCGACAGAGAGGGAGAGAGATCGTACGATTTCTTTCCATCTCTGTCCGAGAGGGAGAGAAATCGTAGAGAGACAGACAGAGACAGACCGACAGAGAGGAGATATCAGAGAGAGAGAGAGAGACAGAGACAGACAGACAGACAGACAGATAGAGAGACAGAGAGAGACAGAGAGAGTCATGGTCGGCTTTTTACAGAGTTCTTCAAGAGTAGGGAACGATTTGGGTAGGAAGCCTAATTAAGCGTACCAGCTTATGGACCACGGCTCTAAGTACAGCGCCGCAAAACCAGTGCACATATTCTTAAATTACTATTCTTAAATTAGTTCGTAAAAAATACAGCCAATAGTAAAAACAAAGTTTTTTACTATATCCATCTAGTATCCCATAATGCGTTTTATGAAGCAGTCACCTCTACAAATATATAGTCCGCGTTCATTACGTCGCCCGATATCTATATTTAGAACGTTCTAAATATAGATATCGATGGGAAAAGGTGATTCCCCGATTCGAAAAGTTGAGTCCCCGATTCTATAAGCTAGCCTTTTTTGGGGGAGCTGATGTTTTGATAGAATGAAGTGTGTGCGAGGGCGAGTCTACCTGCCAAGTTTCACGACGATTGAATGATTGTAAGTGATCGAACTAGTCGTCGCAAGATTTGACAATTTAGCCTGTGACTCAAGCAAGCAAGTAATCAAGTAATCAAGCAATCAAGCAAGCAAGCAAGATTCCCGCAAGTTAATCTAGATGGATAAAAAGCGGAAACAGTAACGTCATCAACGAATATTTACGACTATTTACGAATATTAAAAATGTCCTAATATTCACGAATATTTACGAATATTAAAGCCTGAAGTCACGAATTCTCGTTCTATGGACAGCGTATAATCCGTGTCAGAGACCCAAAGTACGCTGGGGTCGAGAGGATGACCGAAGAAACGAGACGAAGAAGGAAGCAGACAGAAAACGCATCCATGACACAGCAGAATCTGCGATATTCAGATTATAACTGTTCAATAATAACAGGAGACATGCGCAGTTGCGCACATATACATATATAATTACATACACACATACATGCATACACATACACGCATACAGAGATACATGCACACATACATGCATGCATACATATTCAATATTCATACATACATACATACATGCATACATACATACATACATATACACACATTCACACATGCTCACAAATGCATATACACAACTGAGATTGAGCATGAGCATATTAGTGTATGGGCACATAGTTGCAACCTCAAGCTTAACTCAAGCAAATCCTGTGAGATAATTTTCACGCGTCCCCGGGGTACCATCGGTATGTTCCCCCCTCCTCTAAAAGGTATCGCAAGAGTGCAAACCCTAAATATTCTTGGTGTTGAGCTTACAGCGAAATTTGGGTTCTCCAATCACATTAAACGTTTGACCATAAAAGCAAGGCAGTCCTTTTATGCACTTCGGATCCTGAGGTCGCATGGGCTCTCGGGGGACAGTTTATTTGATGTTGTTCGTGCCACTACAGTTGGTATGATGCTGTATTGCTCGCCTGTTTGGTGGGGCTTTGCGAGAATGCAGGAACGGGAGGCCCTTGAGGGAATTATCCGAAGGTTGGTACGCCAGGGGTGCTTACCTCCATCTTCTCCCTCTTTTGAGACTCTCTGCAGCAATGCGGATACTAGTCTCTTTGCCTGTATTCTGCACAATCCTTGTCATGTATTGCATAAATTGTTACCGCCGATCAAGCAATCGCGGATACTAGTCTCTTTGCCTGTATTCTGCACAATCCTTGTCATGTATTGCATAAATTGTTACCGCCGATCAAGCAATCGCGCTATTCCCTGCGGCCACGGTCCCATAACCGTGAGCTTCCCATGTTTGACAACCTGTCTCAGAAATGCTTCCTTGCCCGGATGCTATACAAATAAACTGTTTTCCCTAGATCTGGCTATTTAAACCCTTCATTTTACCCTATGACTAGCTCTAGCTCTTCTTCCTCTGTACAATGAAGCCTCTCATTCAATTCTTTGGTTGTATATATAAATTTTTGTTTATTTGTTTGAATGTATTAATCTTGTTAATCTTGCTATGTACAGTGCTGTGCGTTTGCTAGTGCTTCTCAATAAAGGAAATACTTACTTACTTACTTACTTACATACATACACATGCTTACATTTGGATGTTAGGCTCCTATATTGGTATCAATAGCAGATGTGGAAGCGGATGTGCGTGGCGTTAAGTGTAAGGCGCGAACGCTCAACATGTGCCCGCGCTTCAAATGGTGCGGTCAAGTTTAGTGTTTCCTCTATAATATGCACCATTCGCTCTATTTGTCTATACAGACGCATAATAGTGGGGGAAATGACAGCAGTCCTTAAGGGTATCTCTTGAGCTCGCTCATGTGGACCTCCTTGGTCTCTTCAAGAACTTAGCAATGCCTGCACTGAATACTTCGTCTGAACGTAATCGAGCTCAACTGTTAATATTTACGGTTCGCCGATTTATAGATCAAGGCACTGGCGAAACCAGGTCTACGTGCCATCAGGGGCGTCTATCCCCCCATTGGAGCAACTACCCCTCCGCTCCCTTCCCATGGTACGACAATTAAAAAAGTGAATTCCCCTTAATTTCGCAATGAGGTCTTCCCCTCTATTTCTTTGATGGAGCATTTGCTCCAAGGTTTACATGGTGTAGACGCCCCTGCGTGCCATGCCAGCCGTGGTATCTCCCACCTGAGTGTAGGGGAAGGAACCGGGGTGACCCTACTCTCCAAATATGTGGTAGATAATCGGTCGAAAAAGAGTGGACGACTTAGCTTAACACCTGCTGATGCATAGGGATCTCGAGCAAGTCCGTCACTCACAATTGCTCAGCGCCATCGATTGATACTTGGTCATTAGATGGTGGCGTTTAATAAATGCATAAAATGATGACGACGATGACGATGATGACGATGACGATGACGATGATGATGAAGACGATGACGATGACGATGACGATGACGATGATGATGATAATGATGACGATGATGATGATGATGATGACGAGGATGACGATGATGATGATGATGAGAGTAGGTTCACAGGACGAGCGCTCTAACCAATCGACTGTCGTGTTCCAAACTAATTTCCGCCTTGGCCGGGAATTAGAACCACCGACCTCTATTATAGATTGACAGTATAGCACGCTAACTGCGATCGTAATCGTAATCGTACACTACGAATTTCTAAAGCGCTACTCAAGAGCTAAGTGCAGAGCACCAGCTTATTCACGAGCGCTGCGTCGAGTCAAAAGAGGTTGTCCAGAGTTGGTCAAACCGTCAAGGGAAGTTCCGAGTCCGGTTGCCATAGCGACCAGAGAGAGGAGAGGCGGGTTTCATTGAGGACAAGAACGCTGAACACTGAACTCTCACGCACTCCGTTGAGATGGCTTGGCTCAAAACTGAAAACACCGTTTTCTCAAAAATCCTATTCTGATTCCTCCTCTATAGCTACCCCTAACCTCTTTAGCCGTTTCAACTCAAAACACCATCCACTTTAACCGGCTACTGAAAGTTGCTAATCGCTTCGAACTAGAATTACGGGTAGCTGTTTGTCTAATCGATTAGGTAATCGATTATAATCGATTTAGAATCTAATCGATTAGTAACCTACAGTATTTTATTGTATTGTATTTTCGTTTATTTCATAACTTGCTGTCAAAACGCAACAAGTAACATATCAATGCATGATTATGCAGTTATGGTATTAGACACTATTATTATAGCTTTATGCCTGGATACTGCACTGTTCGACACTATAATAGGTATACAGTTCTAATGGGGCAAATTGGATTAGATTATAGTGTTGAGAGTGAGGCTGAGCGAGGATTCAGACAGCAGTGTATCTCTGCTGAGAATATAAGCTGGTTCCCGCGACTTCGCATTTTGGGGCGCTGTAGAATTCTCGATATTATTATTAACCTACAATAATATATACGGCATCCTCTGAATCCGCCTGAGTTTGTGTTTGTGTTGTGATATTCGGAAAGAACTCGGAGAAGAATTTCCGTCAAGTCCCTCGTCAGAATGCAAATCATTGTCGTGCATGTTTTCGAGTGGTTTAGGACGGCAGACTGACTGTGTGTGTTTCTGTGATCGTCTGCAGCCGATGAAAACATTGCTTGCCATTCGATGGAGTGTCATTAACGCGCAGATGAACCTGTTGCTCTTATCTTAACATGTCACATGACGTAATTTGCGCTATCAAGAAGTTCTTTGTAGGCCAACAAATTTTCAGATATACATGTATAGATACTTATAAGTAGCCTACGTACATATAGCGTATACCAGGGAAATATATAGGCCTAGTCACTGGATACAGGTAGTGAATAAATAAATAAATAAAAACCAAATAAATAAATATATTATAATCAGTTTCTGACACCAGCCATTTGGCTGCAATGGGTACGAATAAATGATCTTCATTGTTCTAAGTCATTTGTCAAGTCCATTGCCGTCCTTAGTGTTAATCCAAGTGGTGTCATGTCCTCATATAGACCTATGAAATTATATAAGCCCTTAAAATGCGACCATTTTAATGTAGAGGTCTAAATTAACGCCCTTAAAATTAGCGACGTCGTACCTAACTTATCTGAACTTTCATATAGCTCCTTTCATTTACCTATAAAAGCGCACCTGCCTGCTTTAATTAAAACTAAAATTACATACTCCGCACATCTAAAAACGTCTTTCATCGTAAGATGAAACCCAGGAAGCGACCATGCAGCCTTTAGGTCTATAATTATATTATGTGCTATTTTCTATCAAAGCAAACAGCAGAGCCAAAAATATACAGCTGAGTTAGCTGTATATTTTTGACTCTACTGAGCTGAGCTAACCTATAGAAGAAAACTAAAAAATGCAAAGTCCTGTACACGTGTGTGTGTATATATATACACACATATGCAAATACATATAATATATATATTATTTTCTGTGACAGATCACATACAAGCTATACATGCGCAGACGAGCGCTGATGACTAAGCTGCATGTTTCGAGCGATTCGCTTTTTGGGGCGCTGTAGAAATCTCGATTACGTTTACATGAAGCCTACACATTTGGGCTTAAACACTGAAACACGTGTGGGCTGCAAAGATCCCTGCAGCTTAGATACTGAAAACCGATTACGTCCTCTATATAGAAACGTCAATATGACCCGAATTCTCAGATATTTATCCCAACACAGATTGATGTTTTGCAATAGCCACGCTATATATAGACGGAAGGCGCGATCCATAATGGGTTCTGTTCACGCATTAATGTTCTCAGAACGTCAGTCGTTAATTCTCGCCTAGCGTGTAAAGACTCCAAGCGTCTATATATTCTATCTGTCTTTGGCAGTGAAGTCCCAGTGCTTCGCGAACAACAGGACTGGACCCGCAGAGAATGCAGGCGTTCGTCCATGCGTAGAAATATTCGTCTTCAGCAGCTATTTTGGTCTACATTTCTTTGTTTCTGTCTGCACATGCATGTCTGGGCTTTAAATCGACACCGTGCACTTTGCAGTAGGCCTATCAATGTAGGAACGACGCCTACGCGTGGCTGTTATAGTCGTTGAATGAAGTGAGAGAAGTATGGAAATCGACCGCAATATTCCTGGAAATATCGAGAATTCTTCGTAATGCTTATAATATTATTATGCTACGTCTGGAGCGCTATGGATGCTAACGCCATTAATTCATTCGTTCGTTCGTTCATTTATTAAGTTTATTCATTCACTAGCAGTTTTTACCCGGCGTTCGCCCGGGTTTTCCCCAGGCGTAATTTGTAACGGCTGCAAATAAAGGCTACTTATTACTTACTATATTTGATGATGGGCTTCAAATATTTCTGAATGGAAACGATATTTAGAGGTGAAAGTAGGTGAAAGTAGTTGCTTTGCCCGTGTACTGCACGGGTTATCTCTACCTTATATAGGCGTATTATTTGTTCCCGGGCTAAATAATTATAATAGACTAAGCCGTTTTTCTATGACCTATTTTCTATTATTGTTCCCCGGGCTAAATATAATAGACGAAGTTCGGCTGTTGTTCTATTACCTCGTTGAGCTCTGCAATGTTCCATTATCGCTCGAAATCTTTCGAGGCGAAGCCGTGTTATTTGACAAAAGCACCTGATTTGCATATTTAGCCCGCGTGACGTCAGAGAAATGGCCGTCGGTATTGAGGTAAGAGATAGGACCATCATGGTTGAAATTTAAAATGTCTATATATCGGCATTTAAAGTAAACTGCGAGCTGAAAATAGTCGCGTTAACCTACGCCTGCTTATAAAAAGGTTTTGTACAATTTTCATAACGCTAGAGCGGCTAGACCATTACGTTTCGGAGCCTTTAGCTGTGTCACGGAAGGACAGAAAAACCGACTTAGCCTTATAGTATAGATTCATTCGTTCCTTCCTTCCTTCCTTCATTTATTAAGTTTATTCATTCATTTAGTTCATTCGCTCTTTCGTTCATTCATTCATTTATTCATTAAATCGCTCATTCATTCATTCCTGTAAAAAAAAAGAATAGCTTGTATAAAAAACCCTAATGAACGAAATAAAAATCAGTTTGTTAAATATAGGAACAAATTCAAATTGGTTAAACTTAAAGCAAAAAAAGATTTCTATGCAACTGAGTTTGCTAAATACTCCAGTGATCTAAAAAAGACATGGCAGATCATTAAATCTCTTATTGATAATAATAAGGACCATGACACTCGTATTGAAGAGCTGATAATTGGAAATCTTAAAATTACAGACGATGTTGAAATGGCTGAAAAGTTTAACACTTACTTCTCTTCTATTGCTAAAAATCTCTCTGATAAAATTCCTAAATCTACTCGATCTTTCAGTGATTATCTCGGCCCATCCCTTCCTAACTCTTTTGCTTTTTACCCTACTTCTCCTGAGGAGATTTTACAGCTTAATCGTTCTATAAAACTAACCCATAGTTCTGGGCCGGATGGTTTAGACCCTACCGTACTTGGTCCATCGATATGTTATATAGCTGCCCCGCTAGCCAGCATCATCAATTGCTCCCTATCAACAGGAATTGTTCCTAAGGACATGAAGAAGTCGATAATCTCTCCCATCTTTAAACTAGGCAATAGGAAGGACTTAACTAACTATAGGCCCATCTCGGTAATATCTTACTTCGCCAAGCTCGTAGAAAAGACTGTCCACTCTAGATTATATAACTTTATTGAAAAAATGAATATACTATATCCCCTCCAACATGGGTTCAGATCCGACCACTCTACAGCAATGTCGCTTATTGATATTCATAATAAAATTACGGAGGCCATTGATCGCAAAAATTCTCTATAGGCATATTCTTGGACCTGAGTAAGGCGTTCGACACGGTAGATCACGAAATTCTCTTACAAAAGCTAGAAAATTACGGAATACGAGGAACTCCTCTGCTATGGTTCAAAAATTATCTGTCCTCCCGTTATCACCAGGTCAAATGTAACCAGGTCTTGTCGGGCTTTGGCTCCATGAAATTCGGGGTCCCCAAGGTAGTATACTTGGGCCTCTGCTCTTTCTTGTGTATATTAATGACCTTCCAAACTCTTCAGCACTATTGCACTTTGTTCTTTTTGCTGACGACACGAATTTGTTTATTTCTACTCCTTCTTATCACCTCTCAGTGGGTGTGATAAACGATGAACTTAAACTAATCTCTGACTGGTTTAAAGCTAACAAAATGTCCCTGAATGTAAGTAAATCTAACTATGTATTGTTCTCATCTGGTCGTAAATTATTACCGCATTCTGATGAAACTATATTAATTGATGATATAAAAGTGCCCAGAGTTGCCTCTGTTAAGTTTCTGGGGTTTTTATCGACCAACACGTCAACTGGTCGGAACATCTTACCCATGTTTCAGTCAAAATAGCCAAGTCCATAGGGGTGATAACGCGCATTTCCGCGCTGTTACCAAATAAAACTCTTCTCAACCTCTACTACTCCCTTGTATACCCTTACCTCTCTTATGGAAATGTAGTCTGGGCATCAAATTATAAAACTAGGCTAGGGAGGCTTCTCACGCTCCAAAAACGAGTGGTTCGGGTCTTGGCCAGGGCCCCTTTAATTCTCATACTTCTGCTCTATTTCAAGACCTTGGAATAATGAGAATAGACCAAATTAACTTCTATCAAGTGGCTGAATTTATGTACCGTTATACTTATAACCAGCTCCCAATTGCATTTTCCAATTGTTTTAAATCTAGTTCTGACCTGCACACTTACAACACGCGCAACAAAAGCAATAAGTATTTTGTGGAATTCTCTCGCACTAATATACGTAAGTTCTCGCTTATCTCATGGGGCCCAAGAGCCTGGAACAGTCTCCCCTTCTCTCTAAGACATACTCCCAACCTCCATGTATTTAAAAAAAGCTCCGTGTTTACCTTCTGTCTCTGGATAACCCTCTGCAGGTCTGAGTAATAGGTTACTGTCGTGTTCCTATTTAATTTTGTTTTTTCCTATCTTTTTTCCTTTTCTATTGTGACTACCTCCATGTAATTATCTCTTTGGTTATTATTATTTTATTTTTATTTTATTTTTAATTCCAGTTATGTTTTCTTCTATTTTAGTTACCTATAAACAATGCATAACTAAAGACCACCTTACTTTTGGTAATGGCTATCGCTTCTCTAATTGAAACTGGGGGCCTTATTAGCGGGACCTAGGTCCCTTTAGGTCTCCTTTATTGACCCTTCTATTCTAACCCATTATGCTTTCTACTGCGGATTTAAAACTGTATGTACGTAAATACTTACATTGAATATCTTTGGCTGTTCGTTTTTTTACCTCTCCTCAGCATTTGTGTGTTTTCATGTAATCTGGCAATTTTTGTTCTTGAAGGTCAATAAAAAATGATTTGATTTGAATGATTTGATTTGATTCATTTAAAGTATTCATTATAGCTCCGTTCGAGATACATAGGCCTACAAAACGGCACTCCCGACAAAGCTCAGGTAAAAGAGAACACTCTCAAGTGTTGGTGAAAGGTCTATGCTCTTACTGTCCTATGCAGTGTCCCCATGCAGTCAGAAGCACGTGCACATTGAGAGGCGACCACTACAGGTAGAGGGTCTACCTGTGATGGTCGCCTCTCAATCGTTATGAAAATTGTACAAAACCTTTTTATAAGCAGGCGTAGGTTAACGCGACTATAATGATGATGATGATAATAATAATAATAATAATAATAATAATAATAATAATAATAATAATAATAATAATAATAATAATTATTATTATTATTATTATTATTATTATAAAAAATAATAATAATGATGATGATAATAATAATAATAAAACAGCAACAACAACAGCAGCAACAACGACGACGATGACAACAACAACAACAGCAGCAACAACAGCAAAAACAAAAATCTCGCTAACATGGCGCTATAGTTTTGTCTTTGTTCCGAACGAATCATGATATTTGAAACACGTAAAAGTTAGTCTGGAGAATAAAAATTCAATTTAAATAACATCTAATTGCTTTAGCATGCCGTAATTGTCCTAAACAAATATATTGATGCAGAATACGGTGCCTATTCCTTGTGTGGATTTGATTTGGTGGATGGACGCACGTGCGTCTAGTCCTTCCGTCTGCGGGCGCCTCTGTTTGAGTGGTCTGCGTTATAGACGACTCCTCAGGTCCTGGATACGGAACCAGCGCATTCACGGCTTGCCCCTTTTCTCACTCGCCACTGTGGGCAACGCCGTAACTTTGTCCTAAAAAGGGATGGTGTCCAATCTTCTCCTCCTCCTCCTCCTCCTCCGCCTCCTCCTCCTCCTCCTTCTCTCTCTCTCTCTCTCTCTCTCTCTCTCTCTCTCTCTCTCTCTCTCTCTCTCTCTCTCTCTCTCTCTCTCTCTCTCTCTCTCTCTCTCTCTCAGAGACGAAAATCTGCATACATGTATAACTTTGGGGGCCAGATTTTTTCGGGGGCCAGATTTTTGGCATTTTTTTTCGGAGTGTGATGGCCTCAGTCAAAACTTTGGGGGACAGTCCCTCCCCCCCCCCGCCCCCCCCCCCATCCCCTGGATTAACGCCACTGCCTATATCCCCTATCGAACAAGGTTGACGATGCCACCAATAATTCATGCAGCATAAAACAATAAGTACGCTAACTCGAAGGCATCTATCAGCATTGCTATAGGCCTATATAGTTAAGTATGCAAGAGTACGCCGCCGTTTACTGTCGTTGCTTGAACCTGCTTCAAACCGAAATAACGCTGTCTATATAGCATAATTATGTCACAACAAATATTTCGGCACATAGACAAACATAGAGGTGACTGTCATCACTGCATTTTAAAAGTGGTCGTAAACAGGAACCACCGTCACAATGCAAGGTTACGCCTGTGACAGTATATGTATGCTTAATTACCAGATGGTCAAAAGTCCAGGAATATCCAGAATACAGCGTAAAACATCCTAGGAACAGCTTACTATATGCTGACGTTTGTATTGTATTGTATTGTATTTGATCACTTGTTATAGCGCCCCAACCAGATTTCCCATTCAGAGGCGCTCCCGACTACTGCGCGAACGCTGAATCGGAGTTTCACGCCGAAGCGCATGAGCAATTGCGAGTGAAGGACTTGCCCAGGGTCCCTACGCGGCGGCTTTGAGGTGGATTCGAACCCGCAACCCTCCAGCTGCAAGGCACCGAACATACCCTAAACCACCGCGCCCCAGTTGTATTGTGATGTGTTGTGTTGTGTGTTGTATTGTACTCCACGTTTATATTGCGACCGAGCCACCCGCAGTAAAGATCCGAGAAATTAATCTCTGATAATCCGACCCGACCGGGAAGCGAACCCGGGGCGCCGACGCGGCGAGCGGGCACCAACCCACTCGGCCACTCAGGATCCTTGACGTTGCTACACAAATTGTCGTAATTACAATTACATTTACAATTACAATAACATTAATGCCTATCTTCAACTGACACAAATATTTAAGTTCGACCACATTATACTTTACAGGTTACAGTTTTGCCTCTGCATTGAAGTCGACAGAATAAAAAATAATCGTGATAAAAGCAGTTAAGCATGTTTTGGAGTTTTCAATGAAATTTTCGCCAGAAATTCTAGGAAGATTCCAGGCCATGCAGTCCAGAGCGAGAGCTCAAGCCTATTATTTTATATAGCGCATTTAAAGAGTATACATCAGGAAACAACCGAGAATTGTGTAGTCTCCTGTAATTGCACTGCCTCTGACGAGTCTTTCACGGATTGGAGCTATATAAATTTGCATTGCAATCACAATTGCAATCGCAGATTTGTATAGCGACTTTCCAAGAGAAATTCGTCACGTGCTTAACAACAATGTCCAATTTCAGACACTCTGGTTCGACCTGTGCATAGCTAGAGTGCTCATGTGCGCATAAGTATATCTGGTGTCAGAGCACACTCACTGCTTCTTGCAGCTAGTGAGCTAGACCAGTATGTACATTACTAAAAGGGGCCACAAAGTGATGTCTGGCTATGGTTCACACTGACTGTACTATTATCAGACAATCGACGTGCTAACGCGGTATCACTACATTAGTGAATCTAAAACTTATGTTATGTTGAAACTTTTAAGAATCTTTTAAGAAGCTTTTATGAGTCCATCTGCACACTCTTACAGAATTGAGAACAGAGCGCTCAAAGACAGAAATTGTCTTATTACAGAGCACAGAAATCGCGGCTTACAACTAAAGACCAGTGGCGGCGCCAGGATTTCCGGTTTGGGGGGGCTGTAGCCCTAAACCCTTCCACGGTCCAGAAGTTGGGGGGGACCTACTAGAATGTCTGAGGGGGGATTGCGAGCGCCGAAGGCGCGAAGCTGCGATTGCCGAAGGCAAGAAGCCCCTAACGACTAGGGGTATGGGGGAGCGTCGTAAGCTCCCCATCGGGGTCTGGGGCGGAGCCCCAGAAGCCGACGCAATTTTGAGCATTTCATGCCAAATGCAGTACATTTTGGGCTCTAATTTACCTCAAATTTTTCACCGATGATTTCGATATAAAAGTACCTAAACCATCTAGATATGTGAAAAAATATGACTTTATTATATGAATAAACTGAGATTTTATGCTTTAGAAGAATACCACTCGCAGTCTCAGAAGTAAAAATTGAAATGTCCCCCTAGGCTTCTACCGCGAGCCTTAGTCGAATTTTAAAGCGTGATAAGTAGGCTACAGGTTTAGAGTGAAATTATACAGCAACATCCTGCACTGAATTCTTATAGACTCAGTTGAGTTTAGCGGCTTTAGCCTTACTCTGTATTCTATCGGCCAGGTCCAGCGATTTGGTAGGGAACGGACCTACTAGAACGTTCGAGTGGGGGAAATTGCGAGTGCGGAAGGTGCACGTACAGCCGCGATTGCGGAAAGCAAGAAGCGCTTAGAAGCCCCTAACGACTATAGGGATACGGGGAGCGTCGTAAGCTCCGCCAACGGGGTCTGGGGCGGAGCTTACGACGACGCAATTTTGAGCATTTAATACCAAATGGAGTGCATTTTGGGCTCTTGTTTACCTCAAAATTTTCAAAAGTTGGGGGATCGTCCCAGCCTGCCCGAAAGTTGGGGGGACGCGTCCCACAGGGTGGTTGCGCCTATGCCTCCATCCCTTCCCTCTTCTATACCCGACACAAAACCTGCAGACAATGGAATCAATATACTGTACAGAAGTTTGAGTTCTATCACAAGAAAATCTTTAAGATGTTCCCAAATTTCTTTTTTCATAGACCCTTACAGCTGTTACTGGGCATTGATTTGAAACAGGTTCTTGCAAGTTATACTATTCTCCACTTAGATTGATTGAAAACTATGCAATAAACACGTTAAATCCTAATGTTTATTTCCTTGTAAAGCACAAATTTAATGTACTTAAGCGACATAAAATCCCTAACAAGTTATTACAGCATTTTGCTACAGGAAAACTTTCAAACATGAATTTATTTGAACTGCAACTATGCCTCCTGTACAAACAACATGATGACAAACTTAAAACATCCATTTTTCTATTCTTATATACATATACAAAATCTCTTGCCATGTAATTCAGTAACATTCCTAACAGATGGATCACATTCCCAATCACACTTCTGTGTCTGAAATACTTCATATTGGAATAAATCCATCATGCAATTACACCAAACCCATTCAAGCATCGACATCCTGATGTTGAAAACACTTTTACTTAAAAATTATTATCCATAGTAACACATGGAAATTGTAGAAAAATGAAAATATAACAAACAGTTTTTGAAAGTAACGTAAGCAAGAACTTAGAAAATCTAAAGCAGAAACCCCAAGAAAATAATTATTTGGGGACAGTCAATTTTCATGTACAGTCGGCAGTTACAGACTCGAAGAACGCCTCTTCAACAACTTTCCAAGAAACTCTCCAACATGCAGATTTAAATTAACCACAGCCAGTGGCGTCACTAGGGTTGGTGTCACCCGGTGCGGTAACTCATGGTGGCACCCCATGTACACCCTCCCTTTCCAGACCAAGCAGAATCCTTAATAATTTTTGTACTAATGTTACCAGTAAATCGTAATTCCTATATATAACAGAATGTACAGTAATGGTAAAAATAGCGATAGGCCTATTAACAACTAGCAGAATAAAAATATTACAAATGCATATTTCTTTTTATTTCTTATTTTAATCATTTATCATTAGGTCAGCAGTTACATCATTAAAAATCAAATTAGCAAATAATATTATTGGTGGACTGTGGAGGGCAATGAAGGTGGCAAGGTGCCTGCAGCCTCCTTACAAAATAATGTTTAAAGAATAGAGAAAATTATATTATAATTTATAATAACTACAGTAGGCTAGTGTCACAAATTGGCAAATTTTATATAATAAAGCAAAATAATTGGAAATTTTGGCTGATTATTTATTAAAACATTGTAATATAGGAATACTATCAATTAAAATCAGGTTAGCAATTAAAAATATTAATATAATTATGGCAATATACTCGTAAATAAAATAATAAAAAAACAGGAAAAAATACCCAAGCATTTCAGCACTTAGTGAACATTCTCTATACTAGATCAGAACTTTCCTTTCCTAGCTTTCAAGACTGCGAACTTGTGAATCACTTAATCGAAATCAGTGCCTTTCGGCAACAGGGAACTCACCTTCAATTGATAATATCGCAAGATCGGAAAGCCTTGACTGTTCCATGGTAGATCGTAAATAGTTCTTTATAAGTTTAAGCTTTGAAAAGCTTCTCTCTCATAAAGCCAAAGACACAGATCGTCAGAAATAAAATTTTAGGCTTACTGAAAGGGCTGGGGGAGATTCCACCAAGCCCCGTTCAGCAACGAATGTCAAAACATCTTATATTGACCAATCTTTGGCTTACTCCAGATTAATCTCTGCTGCTTTCAGATGCCTTCTCAGCCTTGGTATTTCTATTAAAAGTGTACTCTCAAGACACTTCATCATAGAACGTAGTCAATTTTGGAATGGACACCTTCAACGCGTAGGGACCCTGGGCAAGTCCTTCACTCGCAATTGCTCATGCGCTTCGGCGTGAAACTCCGATTCAGTGTCCGCGCTGTAGTCGGGAGCGCCTCTGAGTAGAAATCTTGAAGGGGCGCTATATAAATATCTGAAATATAAATATAAATATCTGAAATATATATATAAACTCTTCTTCAGAGGCAGCTATCAGACTATTCACTTGAACAGTCTCAGACATGGCTGCTACTTCTTTGATGGCTTGTTCAATTGAATGCTTCAACAGGTGACTGTGCTTCTCGTTTAGAGAAAGTCCTAGTGCCTCTAGCTTGTTCACCAAGTTGAAGCATTATTGTAATTGGGTAATATTGACGGCACTGACCGTAGCGCATTAGAAGGCTCTAACAAGTAAATTAGTTTAGAGTTTCAGCTTTAGATAAATTGATACAATACATGTAAGCTGGGCTTACGAAAAATGTTTCTGTTGTCTGTTACTGTTAATTTAAAAATAATAAATTTCTGCTGAAACTCTGCACAGAATTTGTTTAGACAGTCATTTTGTCACTTTGGTGTCACCCCTACGATGGTGACACCCGGTGCGGTCCGCACCCCCCGCACCCCCTAGTGACGCCACTGACCACAGCATTCATGTGCATGGTAGACAAACTTTTCTTCAAAATGTCTGCAAACAAGTCATTAAAGTGTAGCATTCTATTTATGTGTCACTGCATGTAAAAGTCACATTAAATGTGACATCAGATTTCTGAATGTTTATACAGCATATGCGGTTTTTCAAATACACGTCACCAGTTGTAAGCGCAGACCAGTATCATTAACTGGTAAAAAAACAATGTTGCATAAACTGCACAGCAGTTACTGAAAACTGAGATACAATACATATATCATCCGGTCAACTAAACCCAACTACCGCACTCGCAATTCAGTCGCAGCAAGTTTGCAAATCTGCACTTCTCAGCGACACTCTATTTTAAATCGTAAAGTAAGTAAGAATGTCATCGCTCCAAACGACTTACCGACAAGTTACCGTAATTTCCGTAATTTCCGTAAAACTTATAATAAAGCTCCCGCCTACAGGCACGTTAAAGATTAAAATAGGCACTGTGACCTTGTCCATGATAATCAAGTAAGCTATATATTTGCCTCACTACCTGACTCCTGAGATAGTTGATGATATCGTTACCATTGGTCATACTCATTGTTTAGTGGACTTAATATGAAGTAGCCTAAGCATGGACAGAGATTTCTCACTTTTTGTTTGGGGGGGCTGAGCCGCCGATAGGAGGGGCTTAGCCCCCCCTAGCCCCATGCAGGGCTCTCAAAATAATAATAATAATAAGGCATCGAAGGCAGGTTTCCCAGCTATCAAGGAACCGCCGGGCTTACTCCGAGCAGACGGCAAGAGGCCAGATGGCCTTACTTTGATTCCCTGGCAGGCCGGACGCAGCCTCATATGGGATGCCACCGTCATTGACACCCTGGCTGCCTCATACTTACCATCAACAGCAGTAACGGCAGGTGCGGCAGCTGAAATAGCAGCAGCACGAAAGAACACAAAATACAGCACACTGCTAGACCCATACAAATTCATTCCTCTGGCCTTTGAAACCCTATAGGGCCCATAAACAACAGTGGTCTCACTTTCATATCTGGACTGGGGCACAACCTGACTCGTATATCCGGAGACAATCGAGATGCTAGCTATCTGTTTCAGCGGCTCTCAATAATTATCCAGCGCTTCAACTCTGTCGCGTTGGGGGGAAATTTTGTTATGCCCGATTTGGAGGAGACATAACCGTTCCAGATGTTAATTTATTTCTGTCTCCGGACAATTTTTGAATCACCTGAGGGATCATATCTACCTCGGGTAAAATAATAATAATAATAATAATAATAATAATAATAATAATAATAATAATAATAATAATAATAATAATAATAAGACGATAACCCGTAAAATAGCTATGCCGTATCTTGAAGCCCTGAGGGATCATGTTTACCTCGGGGCAAAAAAAAAAAAAAAAAAAAATAATAATAATAATAATAATAATAATAATAATAATAATAATAAGACAATTTATATAACGCCGTAGCACAGCTGAAGCCGAAGAAAAGGTCGTTGTACGTGGGTTCAAAAGTCAATCAGTCATAATTATGAAAGTTTAAGTCTTGAGCTGTGATCTGAATGTCTCCTAGATGACGCATTCTTCACGTACGTGGTCGAGAAGACTGTAAGTTCCAATCAATTACAAATTTGCGGTCTTCTACAAAGGTTTTATATTAATGAATGCGAAGTGTAATACATCACGTCCTCTGCGTGACGTCACAATGAATTTTTCAAGACGACATTATTCAATAACGGCTTCGTTCATCTAAACCTTGGATTGTATAGGCTAATTTTTTGAAATTATTTTAATTATTGCAATTGATTCGCTTAAAATTTGTTCTCGTCGGCCTTTTACTTTGGCAATAGCACCGAGTTTGTTCTCTTGTGACTTGCTAAAACAAAATAACAAAGCAGACTTTCCTGGGCGTCGACAACAAGAAGACGAATCCCTGCCTTGATCTGCTTGGATTATTCGTCCAGGTCATTGCGAATATTTCTTACCAGCAGGGGACACCGTTGTTCTCAACATTTAACGGCAACCGATTTACGTTATTTGCGTGGTGAGTTTGTATCAAGAGGCGACATTTCTTCTCCTGCAGATTCTACTGCCGCCCTTACGCCATGTCCAAGAAACGAACGCCAACTGAATCCAGTAATGACGGACAGACGAATAAAGGGCCAGACTGCGAATTAATGCAAGGCAAGTTTTAATACTACGCTCTTCACTTCCCTGGTTTTTATCGGTGACTCGATCAGATTTATGAGTAACACTTGATGGCAAGCGTTTAGTATCGGGGTGCATGCATTTTCTCCCGTCATTGTCGGCGTCATGAGAGTCGGTTAGGGTTACGCACCCCGATACTAAATGCTTGCCAACTTGATAACGTTTGTCAGAACTGCAGTTGTCCAATTCTGAGAACATTTCTCTCATATACAAACAACACCTGACAACCAACATGGCTACAGAATAATAGCTTCATAATTATTTATTCGTGTTTATTATAAATTATTAATTCAAACGGACACACCGCGATATGATTACAAGTCATAGTACGAAAGGATGATAACAGACTATTACAGGAGTCGAATTAACTGTATGGCAGCCATACAAGGCGCCCATCATGTCCTGCTGCTCATCATACAAACGCCACCTAGCGAATGAAAGGCTGAGTCGACAGTTGGAAGCGTAGCGGGAATCGATACCGCGTCCATGCTGATCTTCTGTTCTTCGTGCCGGAGTGTAACCATTGACCTAAACCCCCTCCCTTAGTATCTGAAAACTTATAAAGCGCCTCTATAAAGCGCCTCTAACCGTAGTGACTATTCAGAGGCGCTCCCAGCGTGAGCACCCCGGGTAAAGACGAAAGTCTTTAGGCAGACAGTAGGTTAGTGTACCAGCCAAAATCTCAGCCGGAATCGCGGGGAAGGTTATTTCACGAGGATGGACCCACAATTAACAATACTAATTAATTACTGAATGTGGATTTCATTGACTATTTCTATTGTAGCAGTATTCCAGCATGAAGACAACACTAAACGTGCAAAACTCACCTCATTGAGTGACACAACGGTAAGCTACACAGCGTTATAATGCAATTCGCAATGAATCGTGGAATCTAAACTTTGCTAATTGCTTGAACGGTGTGGCATGTGGACCGACATTTATTAATGCAATCTCGTATTAGCAGAAGGACGAATCCCTAGCAGGCATCTATTCATATATAGTCTGAGAAATGTTACTGCAAGCATCTTGATAAGTAGTAAAAAGAAATACGAAAAAGTGGAAATATGCTGCTTATTAATACCAATCATGGCAAATCGGCGAATATAGCCTTGATTATTACCCTCCTTCGACCAGTTTCAGCTGTGAGTTTTGGAAGTATATAAGCCATATCGTGTTGAGTCCAATTCATTATTACATAATAAATTTCTTTGTTAATTAACTTACTCAGATAAACTGGTATTTATAAATGAGCTCTTTTGGATTGCCGTAGAGTTTACGGATCGTCTTGACCGGTCCTTCGGCTTGTTCGATTATATTATGGTGATAAACTCTTGCGAAGTGTTCTAGCAGAAGTGATATCTTTTAACGTTTACTTCAGCTGCAAGATCTACCGATCGAGCTACTTGAATGTATCCTCGTTAAAGTCGTAGCTATGGAAGTGAAGGCTATGAAGCTGGCCAAACGTGCGTGGAAAGAAAAAGCTGATCTGGTGGTAAAAAGACTTAAAACTGTATCGGTGCAATGGAGCAGCATCCTTACTACCAACTGCTTTCGAACTAAACTACACCGAGCTCTGGACGACACTGGTTAGTTCATGAAAACACCGTATTGCTTTATATCATGCGCATGTTAAAGGAAACCCTTAAATTGGATCACGATCTTTGCGAATAGACTGTTAGGCATTGGTATATAAAGTGTTAGCAACTTTATTTTCTTAGCCTCGGCATATTAGAGCATGTGGCCAGCCTACGCCCTCGCTATCTGCTCTCCCGTGTACGGTCAGTGTGACCTCAACAGCTGAATTTGGTTGGAGGAAAAAAGAAGACGAAATCATCAAGCAAATTTCTGCCCTGGCTGGGATTTGAACCCAGAGCTCTCATGCATACATACATACATACATACATTATTACATACATACATACATACATACATACACATACATACATACATACATACATACATACATACATACGTGCATACATGCATACATGCATACATGCATACATGCATACATGCATACATGCATACATGCATACATGCATACATGCATACATGCATACATGCATACATGTACATAACACTGAAGCAGCCATATGTTAGAAGTGTTAGTAACTTTTTCTTATAGCCTCGTCATATTATAACAGGGCCAGCCAACTTACTCACTGCCTTACTCCCTGAATATTATGACCTTTTTATGTCCATATTAATTCTGCACATACAAATTAAAGACAACGATGGTCACTTGTAGTTGGACTTTTATTTCTATTTCGTGATCCTCTGTGTCTAACTTTGTTATATCTTTGTGCGACAGTAATTTTGTTAACTCTGTCGATTGTCTTAGATGTCCATGTTTCACAGGCTAAATAACG
>JACEVL010000906.1:733710-741210 GCA_020284085.1 Aporrectodea caliginosa | reverse complement strand
TCAATTATAGTTGGATCTGACTACAGCTGGTTGCCGAGTTTGTTTTGACTCTTTCTCTCGCTCAATCACTCTCTCTCAGACTCTCTTACTCTCTCTAACTCTCCCTCACACACACTCTCTCTCTCTCACACTCTCTCTCTCTCTCACTCTCTCTCTCTCTCTCTCTCTCTCTCTCTCTCTCTCTCTCTCTCTCTCTCTCTCTCTCTCTCTCTCTCTCTCTCTCACGCACTCTCACTCTGTCACTCTCACTCTCTCTTTAGTATTTTACGACGTCCATTGTTCTGTTGCTATAAATTTTGTGAAAGCGAGTCGGTGTCAACACGAACTTCCTATTGCATGGTCTAAATTATTAGCGAAAATTGTAAAACTTTATACTTTTTGATTAAACTCTCGGACGTGAAGAAGAATTAGTTGATTCGGGAGTGTATTTCAGAAGAAGAACTCAGACATTTCCATCTCGACAAATCAGGGACTGGCTGTTACAGCACGGAGTCAGTGCCGGATTTAGACTAGGTGAGGTCCTGGCCCCTAAGTTATATATAAAGCTTGGAGGTTCCTTGTTGAAAAATTACACCAGATGGACTCACAAAACTTGGAAACATGTAGAGGCCTATGCCCTTTGCTTAATAATAGCATGGCATTTAAAGCAATGAATGCATTTACTGATTAGGCCTACTTACTTATAAGTTATTTTGCTTGATCTCTATAAAAGATTTGAATATAACATATCCTGGAAACAATACTTAAATGTAATTTTTAAAATAATCTTAACGTTCATTGATATATATATATATATATATATATATATATATAATATATATGCAAAACTTTTTTGAGGTCCCTGCGGCTTGTGAAGCCATAAGCTGTACCTTTTTAAAGCTTAATGGTAAATCCGGAACTGCACGGATTCGAACTATAGAACGACCTGGATTCGGACGCAGGTACTTGAGTTCTGTCCTATACTCATAAAACCGGATCGTCGGATTTTACCACGGAATTCGCCGAAGGCCGATGATGTATACACCAGCTGGAGACTTTTTGTTGACTTTTGCTTGCAACATTACACTGTTGGAGCACCTCGAGTGGCCTCTTACATATGCGTCGTGAACTTTGTTATCAGTCAGATGAAAGAAGGCGTGTCCCCTTGATGTTGCCGTTCATCCATGGGCCCTACGCTCCCTACACCCATCCACTCTTGTCGTAAACTCACGCCGCCTATTCAACCATGCCCAACATACTGCAGACATTAAATAGATGTCTTTATATGTGTGTGCGCGTGTGTGCGGGAGTGTGGGTGACCACGTGAGTATGTTTCCTTGCATGTATGTATGTATGCGTGTGTATGTATGTATGCGTGTGTATATGTTTGCGTGTATGTGTATGTATATGTATGTATATGAATATTTATATAACGCCGTTAACGCACGTTCAAAGGCGAGCGAGCGACTGTGTGTGTTTGTGAGTATTTGTGAGCGAGTTTCTCTTTCTCTATCTGTCTCTGTCTGTCTGTCTGTCTCTGTCTGTATCTCTCTCTCTTGTCTCTCTCTGTCTCTCTTCTCTGTCTCTGACTCTGTCTCTCTCCTCCTTTCTGTGTGTGTAGGAATGCTCATTTACTCCAAGCCTCCATCAACAACGACTACGTTTACATTACATCCTTCGCCGCTCCAACTCTAAACATCTTCCACCCTAGCCGTCTGACTCTCTCCCCGCCTGCAGCCTGACTATTCGGATCTTTTCCTGGAACCGATTTTGACCACTCCTTCTATCGATTATGTTTTCACTGAGCGCCTGTGAATAAGCTGGTTCCCGGCGACTGTAGAAATCTCGAGATTGCGAGTGCGAACAGCGATAGCATCGAGACAATAACAACTGAAGACACCAAGTCAAGTCACGGTTCAGCGACCAAAGATTTTCTGTTTCTCGCGATTTGGTTGGGCTCGGAAATCGGACATAACCGAAGAAAACGCAAATCACGTGATCAGTGGCGCATAAAATGAGGTCGTAAAACAGCGCTATATGAAAGCCAAGTCGACTGTGGCAATATACAGAGGCTGGAACAGAAGAACTGCAGTGAGCGTCATGAAAAAACCTAGGAATTCGGTCATCATTATTAATAATCATTATTAATTATGAATTAATTATAATAACCACTGTATATAATATCTAATTCCCTGGGGAATGAAGTACCTCAGGGCAAGAAATTTTTTAAAAATTATAATAATATTAAATACTTAGCCTGTTACACTACTGTTATCGACACCCTTGCAGAATCATACCGCACCAGATCAGCTGAGGTACTGGGCTACTGCCGAGATAGTAGCAGATGGAAAAACTCCAAAATACACATTTTGTCATCGTACTGTTTTGTGCCCTTAGCCTTTGAAACTCTGGGTCTACTGTCCATTACACCAAGATGGCCTTGCACTGTTCAACCTTCTCGGCTACCGTTTTGCCCAAATAACAGCAGACAGCAGAGAGACTACTTTTCTCTTTCCTTATCTCTGGACTCTGGGTATACCAGCTCTTCAATGCAGTCGCCTTTTGCAGCACCTTTCCATCGACAAGACCATCTGCGAAGAGTAGGCCAGCCATTCCAGAACAACGCTCACCTAATTTTTATAATCCGGAGGAATCAAATATACCTCGAGGAAAATAATAATAATAATTAGCCTATTATTGGTAGGACTATTATTGTTATTAGGCCTATCATTAATAAGCATTAATAAACCAAAAATTTTATTGCTTTTTTAGGTATCTTACAACATCACAAACAGATCATACATTGGCAAACAAAAAGCAAAGGGTGAGAAACCCTTAAGGGACCGGGGTCCCGCTGACAGGGTTACCCATGTACATGGGAAAAGGTATCACCGGTTATGCATGAGAGCACCAAAAATTTGAAGAGCTTAACTAGTTAACTAAATGAAAAAAACTACATCGCAAAAAATAAACACAATGAGTGCCTGCACCGAGCACAGTATGTACACCAGGCCTATGACTAGTGTTAGGCCGGTTAGCCTATTGAGCCTGCTGTTGTTTATTAAATCTATTATTAGGCCTATTGGTGTTATTATTAAACTTGTTGATGTTGTTAGGCCTATTATTATGCATACTGTTTTATTATTATTATTGCTTTCACGGTCCTTACAGTCATGCACGGACTCACTCGAGCAGTCACGCGACTACGCCTTCAATAACCATTGTTGTGTTAAGTCCAATTCTAAACCGATCGATTGTCTGTAGGCGGTTGCGCATGACAGGCGGGAGACTGTTCCAGACCGAACGGATGGCCCGGCAACAGCAAGACTCCTTGAACTATATCTACGCCAACTCACTTGTCATGCTGCTACGCTTCAAGGAACATTGTTGTTTCCGCTCTATTTCTATTTATAACGTTCGTATAGCCACGCCCGTTTGGATAATTAATTATCATTATCAATCATTATCATTACGCATTTAAACGTAACTATCTAATGAACACTTTATTACGCCACAGAGGCAGAACAACAACTAAACGATAAAAAAATGAGAAAAAGAGAAGAAACATAGAGCATTAATTATAGTCCACAGAACATCAATATAGACCACAAAAGCTCAGCTCTGTGTACACAAGTCATCAAACTTATTATACAATTGTGTAATGCCATCATGTTTCTAATGACCGAGCAACAATCGATTGCGCTGTGCAATTGCAGTGAATGTCTCCACATAGTAACCGTCTCAGTGGAGGTTCGCATCTGTACCTACTCTCCGCGTTGTTGTTTACGAGAACTGAGCCGCGTACCGTATGCATGCTAAACGTCATGGTTTTTTGTTCTTCTGTGGCTACACAGAATGTTTGGGTCAATATCAACTGCCCGTTTTTGAGAGGTTTTCGCAGATCGGCTTTCGGTAAATTCTTCAGACATAGTATGCAGACCAAGGATTGTTTTGGACCGGAACGCACGGAGCGGTGTTCCGGTTCTTTTTTTGGCAGGAACAATTTTTTCATCCAGCATTTAGCTAGATTAGCATGGCGCCTGAAGCCAGCGTTCCGGTTCCTTGATATTAAAATTCACCAATAATTAATGCTACATATCGCACTATTCCTATTTAGTATTAACTCTGCCCAAGTAACATTCTAGCCGTTTGTTAAGAAGCAACTGTTTAAATGTCTTAGACAGCCACGTGGGACCGAGTTCTTGAGAGGTTCTTACAGACGTGTTCTTTAAAAGCCCAAATACACACATATGTGCATACATACACGCATACTCACATACACACACATACATTTAGACATACATACATACATACATACATACATACATACATACATACATACATACATACATACATACATACATACATACATACATACATACATACATACATACATACATACATACATAACCATAACCATAACCATAACCATCATTTTATTGTAGCCAAACCGGTATTACACAGATGATATTACATATAAGTATTTCGAGTGGTTACAATGGGGGTTCCAGAAGGGACCTTGGTCCCACTCCAAGAAGGACACCCTAATTATCAGTTTCAGTATTGGATGGCGATTAGTTAAACAATAACAGTTGCAGTTTTACAATTTGACATTATGTAGGTATTTACAACATAGGTAGCAGTCTTTGGTAAGAGACCTCGACCCGTTCCTAAGTATGCAACCAAACTGGCAATGTAACAGTAATGACCCATTCATAAGTATGCAAACAAACTGGCAATGTAACAGAAATGACCCGTTCATAAGTATGTAAACAAACTGGCAATATAACAGTAATGACACATTTCTAGCAAACCACATATTTTAGCATCAATCTTAGATAGTTATCAGAATGTAACTAGCTTATCAACAAAAACAGAGGAGATACAGACATATTATATAGGTTATGTAAAGGTAATATCTTGACAGTGAGCATTAAAGCATACGGCTCTTTAGGAGTACATACATGCATACATACATGCATACATGTGGTTATGAAGATGTTCCAGAGAACGTTAAGCTGCTGTCCAGAATGACACCCAAATCACGCATGTTAGACGAGAAAGTAAACGCAAGGTACTTTGCCTGAAAGTAATGACTTCTTCACATTCGACATTTTGCCTACCTTAAGAACTGGGCAATATATTTAACGATAACAAACGGTCACTGTAATTATTTTGTGCATTGTTGTACATGTACATTGTAGTTCAGTTTGACCTTTTCTTTACCATGCACCAATATGAATATGAACCAATTTATTTCCATAGTTAAGATTTTCACTACAATAATATAAACTATTCTTTTTCGCCATCGTTACTGCTTGTAAATTGGTGTCCCTATTTAAGCGGGACCCTTCTGATCCCTTTTGCGTCTACCTTTTGTTCCCAATAGCCGGCTAATATTTCATGTAAAACTGGACATCTTTTGTCGACATATAGTTGGGCTTCAATAAATGAAGAATGAAGTGAATGAAACGACAGTATATCGTATACGGTGGAATTCGGATAAGTTCGTTATTGACAAGTTACAGTTTTTTAAGAATTAGAATTAGGCCTACCGGTTTTTTAGAATTAGAATTATAGCTCTGTACGAATTATAATTACAGCTTTTTAAGAATTATAGTTGCAGCTTTGTACAGCTTAGAATTACAGTGTAATTCTAACTCGTACTTATTACAGCTATGTAAGAATTAGAAATTACAGCCTTGTAAGAATTATGACGGAGCACATTTATAGTCAGTTGGAAGACGACGGGGTACTGTCCGGCCCCAGCCATCATACGCCGAGATGAAGAAAATGAAGTCGCTAGCACCTCGCACCCGTGGTTGCCCCTGGGATTAAGCTGACTGTTTTCACCCACTGTATACCCTTTTCAGAGGCTGTTCTCACACAGCTAGCACCTAGTTACGCGATGAGCAATGTTTGTCCTTCTAATGAGATGACACCGTGTATAGGCCACAGTCTCACAAACAATATGACTCCTTGCTACAATGCCTGCGACGTGCTTTGTGTTTCCATCCCGCCGCTACTGCTGCTGCTGCTGCTGCTGCTGCTGCTGCTGCTGCTGCTGCTGCTGCTGCTGCTGCTGCTGCTGAACCTACTGATGCCGTTGAATGATTGATCGAGTCAGTCTGTATGCTTATTTTGAAACTCGCCACTCAATCCTGTTACGCCATACGCATCACTATACTCGTATATTTACACGGATATCGAACCTATAGACAGTGTGGTGTGTATTGATTATATATATATATATATATATATATATATATATACATAGTTATATAAATAATATATATATAGTACGTATGTTAATATGTTAAATAATATTATATAGACCTATTTGAAGCAAAGCTTGTCTGCTATCTTTCTGATAATTATTATCTGCTTTTGATATTATCCGCTGGTTTATGTGTGTATGTGTTTGTAGGTGTGTTTGTGTGTGTATGTGCATGCGTATGTATGTGTAAAAAGATAGCAGCCTTATTGATATCCAAGGATAGCTAATAATAGCAGAAAGATAGCAGACAAGCTTTGCCCCATTATACATTATATCATTTGCATGACATTGTATATTTATTTATAGATAGGGCAAAGCTCGCCTGTAATCGTTTAATTTGTGTCTTTTACTGTATTCCGATGGCATTTAGCATGATGCAATCAATCTCTTCAATACACCTCGCTGTATATTTGGTTTCTGACGTAACCATCAATCCGAGGTTGATCAATACAAACGCACACAATCTGCTGCTTATCTCCTACTCTTTGTCTCTGCCTTCGTATTGGTCTCTATCTCCGTCTAAATCGCCGAGTCTCTGTCTGTCTGTCTGTCTGTCTCTATATGTTTCTCTCTGTCTCTGTCTCTGTCTGTCTGTATCTGTCTGTCTCTGTCTGTCTGTCTCTATATGTTTCTCTCTGTCTCTGTCTGTCTCTGTCTGTCTCTCTGTCTCTGTCTGTCTCTGTCTGTCTCTGTCTGTCTGTCTCTGTCTGTCTGTCTCTGTCTGTCTCTATATGTTTCTATCTGTCTCTCCCTGTCTCTCTGTCTCTCTCTGGATGTATGTCTGTCTGTCTGTCTCTTTCTCTTTCTCTCTAGCTGTCTGTCCCTGTCTCTGTCTTTATTGTATGCATGTTTTATTGAAGAAGTCTTGCGAGATCGCGAGTATGCATAAATTCAGCGTAAAAACGGAATTTGAATTAACCAAATTGTATCAATTTTTCTTCGGAGGAAGCTTCGTAAACTAACCATTTGTAGAATCTGATCAGCCAAAGCAGATGGCAATACGAGATAATTCGGAGAATTGCACTTTTATCTATGCATCCGTCCGTCTCTCTGTCTTTCTGTCTCTGCGTCCTTCCTTGTCTCTCTATCCTTCTGCCTCTCCGTATTGTATGTGTTTGTGAGTATTAGTGAATGACTCTCTGTCTCTGTCTCTCTGTCTCTCTGTCTCTTTGGCTGTCTGTCTCTGTCTGTCTGTCTATCTGTCTGTCTCTCTTTCTCTCTCGCTGTCCTTCTGTCTCTCCGTC
>JACEVL010000906.1:708710-726210 GCA_020284085.1 Aporrectodea caliginosa | reverse complement strand
ATTGAACGGCATTTTCTCTGCGTACTGAATTGGCCTTTGTGGCTGTATGAAGAAGGATGGGGTTTCTCCTGTGAAGTCTGTGATCTAGGAACCGTGTACTCAGTAGCGTAACGAAGGGGGCAGCCGCCCTCGGGCGCAGCACCAGAGGGGCGCAAGATTAGCTTTCAGTGATACACAGCACTATGACAAGAACGATTAAAGTCAACAAAATAATTTAAAGGGGGCGCAATCCTTGCCCCTGGGTGCTGAAACCCTTCGTTACGCCACTGCGTGTACGGTCTACTGCCTCTACTGTACAGCGAGGTCATTTTTGTCTCGGCGGCTTAGATGCGACGCGGATTTTTGTTCATTACCTCGACTGTTAGTCGTTGATGGCGCTTCGATCCCTTGGCGTCACTAGGGTTGGTGTCACCGAATGCGGTAACTCATAGTGCCACCCCCTATTGACCTCCTCCTAACCAGAGTCACCTTACAGAATCCTTAGTAATTTTTTGTACTACAGTATGTTACTCGTAAATTAACATAGAGTTGGACTTATGTGGCTTACATGGACTTGGCTTACATGGACTGGGCTTACATGGACTGTAAAAACCTGCTTACGAAAATTGCTTTGTTGTTAGTTATATGTTATTGTTAATTTAAGACAAATAAATTTCTGCTGAAACTCTGCAAAAATGTTTAAACAGCCATTTTGACACTTTGATGTCACCCTCTGAATGTGTCACCCGGTGCAGTCCGCACCCTTCGCCCCTTACCCCCCCCATCCAGTGACGCCACTGCTTCGATCTACCGACCGACGAGCGATGAAAACCTGTTCTACGTACACCCAGTGGTTCGCGGGATTGCCGAACGTGCGGCATCTTCCACCAACGAGGGACTGCTGGGCGGTGTCGTAACGTGTACTGCGAACGCTACTGCCTGTCATCGCTTCACGCTCTCTATCGACGCAGCTTGGACCAAAGCCTCCGAACACGAGGCCGTCTGTCGTCAATTATGAATGGGAATCTGTTGGTTGGGTTCCACGTGTTTGCGTGGGCGCGCCGTTGTTGGTGACTCTTCCAGCTTTCCGTGCATTGTTTCTTGCTAGTGATATTTCTGTCTTAATGTCATTTTAACAGCATAAAGACTGACGCAGACAGCGCTATTATGAGGCACTTAAAACTTTAGTAAGTGTCCAGGTACATTTTTACATACATACACACATACAGACACACCTACACACAAAAACACTTACAATCAAAAACATGCATACATACATACATACATACATACATGCATACATACATACATACATACATACATACATACATACATACATACATACATACATACATACATACATACATACATACATACATACATACATACATACATACATACATACATACATACATACATACATACATACATACATACATACATACATACATACATACATACATACATACATACATGCAAATTGAGATCTGTAGTTTAACCGCTAGTAACAGCTGCTTAAAAAGGTACATAACTACTTTTAAACTACTTAAAATTAATTTTAACAAACGTGGTTTATACCACTGTAGTTAGCTACTGCCCACAACCGTTTTCGTCTATGCATATTTGCTCACATATCTATATCACAAGTTTTCATTGGATAGGTGTCTTCAGGGATAGTTGCATGGCTGCCAGTACATAATTTTATAGACGGTCTGAAATTGGGTAATTTTTGGCCGTAAATGAACACTGATGAAAAATTGTCACGGTCGGAAATTTATTGACCTATTCGAAACAGAAACCAGCCAGCAGTGTATATATACAGAATATATACCGGATATATATATGTATATATATATATATATACATACATACACATACATACAAGCAAAATATATATACCGGTAGTATAGATCTAATGATGTAGGCCCGCAGATATGACACAAAACTGATATGAAGGTATTATTTGTAATCGAAAAGTTTCAATAGTCGCATCAATGTATCCTGAACGCCTCCAGACAACAATTCATTCATTCCATTCATTCATTCATTCATTCATTCACATTCATTCATTCATTCATACATTCATTCAAAAATATATGGCACCCCTTCAAGATGACTACTCAGAAGCGCTCCCAAATCCAGCCCGGTCAAAAAGGTAAGTTTTCAAATGGCCATAAAACGTATCAGCATATGTCCAATGCGTACGTGGTATAACTTACAGCAGTGTCTTTTTTAATGGCGGGCCAGTGGCAGTGCTCTTGGCGGGCCAGAGTGTCAAAGGCTCCTTTTGGGCAGTGATCTGGAGGGGGCTCGGTGAGATATTTTTGCGAAACTAAAATCTTAAATGGTGCATATTTTTAGCATACGCAACCGTCAAATTGTCAATTTTGATCCTCATTATCAGTCACGAACATCACATAAAACTCATTAAGTCTAAGGTCAATGTATTCTAGTTGAGAATTCTACTTTTCATCAATAGGCCTAACTCAAATTTATTTATTCTGATATTTAAAAATTAAAACAAGTCAATGTCTGCATAGCTAGCAATAAAAAATTAATAAGTTTGAATAAAATGTATCTCCAGTGTACATCAAGGAAAAATTTACTGAATACCGTAGTAATAGTTGCACTGGAAACTTGAGACTTTTTGCTTTTGACGAGAGGAGGGATGTCAGGTTGCATATCTACAGCTAGCGATACTCTGAGATTTGCATGTAGATTTGAGTCAATCAGCCATGATCTATGTCTTGTCTTAGCAAGCGCCATCTTTTAATATCCTTGCTCGCATAGGTATAAGCTGGCAAACAAACACTGCATTCGAGCAGCATGTGTTCGTAAATGAGGAAAAGTTTCTCTGGGCAGTTGCTGATTAAAAACCTGCACTTCTGTTCTTGTGATAAGTTGTGAATTTGGTTTACAATGCTGTGTTACACTGCAAATCCATGAGTAACAAACTTGGAACAGTCGCAGGATTGATTCCAAATTTATTGCCGAACTGCTGAAACTGTCTGAATGCTGAGAAGCGTTTTCTAAACGCATCAAGTAGGCCTATGTCTGCCACCATTGCTGCATAATTAGAAGAGTCGAAAACGATGTTTAATGCTTCGGCATGATTCTTAGCTTCATTCAGATGTCCAAAGTGCTCGTAACGCCCTCGCGCAAGTCGCGAAGCCCACATGCAGCTAAAGGTTAATTTAGAATGCTCGTATCAAATCATATGCTTCAGTAGGACCTAATTGTAATATCTTGACCTTGCAGCTTATTCCATTAAAGTGTATTTGGCAGTGACTGAAAAATTTTAAACAATTCGAAATTTTATTCTCAAATTTTGTAGTCTTTAGGCAGAGGGCCGCGGGCCAGAAAGAAATCATCGGCGGGCCAGAAATGGCCCGCGGGCCTGCTCTTTGACATCACTGACTTACAGAGTCTACTCTTCTGTACCTTTTGTATGCGTGGTGATGTATGTAGACACGTCCACACGCATTTACGTATGTATGTATTTTATGTAACTGACTATATTAAGTGTCTTGATACAACATATAGACATGCATACTATATATCACACACCCCATATTCTGACCAAACTCGGGTTAAATAAGCAATACCCGTCTGAATTTTTCTGGGTGTTTTTCTAAGGTCCCTAAAATACAGTCAGTAGATATAAGCTCCCAAATTCTAGATTCTAGAAGCTTATAGGCATACCTTAAATAAGTCGTGTAGGAAATTCCAAAGTTCTTTCCGATAAAGGCTGACCTTCGTAAATTGTATTCAGTATGCCTGATAGCATGCAAGTAAAGTTTCTGTGTTTATTCAATTCAGTTTCGGTTTTTTCTGCACAAGACCACGAATTAAAATATTAAACGGCGTGTAAGCTGTGGATGAATTTCAGAGCAGTTGCCTTCGTGTGTTCATTCATTCATTCATTCATTCATTCATTCATTCATTCATTCATTCATTCATTCATTCATTCATTCATTCATTCATTCATTCATTCATTCATTCATTCATTCATTCATAGCATTTATATAGCGCCTAAAGAAAAGGACTTGATGGACTACTAGAAGCGCTCCCGGCCATGGCTCACGACTAAAGAAAAAAGACTTGAGGGACTTGTAGAACCCTGTTCACATACACACATACATACATACATACATACATACATAGTTTATATACATACATACATACATACATACTTACACATGTATATGTACGCAAGACCATTAATCTAAATGACCTCAAGTGCCATCGAAGACCAAACTAAAAAACAACACATTGTTATGTCAAAAATCTAATATAAACATTTCAATTGCACCAGTTAAAAAGAAAGCACACTCGACGTTTATAATAGATGCATCGATTCTAAGTCCAACTGATCGATCGCCTGGATCGGACAGTCCCATCAAACATACAAAACGGTCAATCGATTTCTGCAGAGACGAATTAATAATATTAAATATTAATTATATGCTTAGAACAATTAACGTTTTCAGCTGGAATGTGATTGTAACCAGTTAAATCGTAACTTTTGGATTTCAACGGAATTCAACCCTCCCGCAGACTACTGAGGCTTTGAGAGCAGACTTCTTTTCGGTTTTGGTCTCCTCGCTTCTGCAGTTGTGAGTCCTGTAGATTCATAGTTTATGATTTCACGTTTTACAGCTAAAGTTAAACGAGTAAAACAATATCACGTTTACCAATGACAGCAATGACTGGGGTACAGCTTCACGGTGACAATTACTGGAAAAAGAGCCAATCGAACCATTAAATGCATCAAAGTTATTTTTCAAGTAATGCACCACATATTAGTTTAACTGTGCACATTAGATGTTTGTTTGTTCAGATTTGTGCATGTATGTTTTGTTTCTGTCTTCGAGCGTAATAAAGTAATGATTAGAGGGATAGCACCTGCATGAGCATTTTGCTTTGATTCAGTGCTAGCCCAACATTCTCCTTGTAAGTCGGTAAAACTTCTATGCCATGACTAAAAGCGGTCAGACATGGTATATTGCACAGTAATCTCTCTTTGAAACGAATCGCATACGGTCTCTGTCTATTATGGTAAGAAGTAGTTGAGTTGATAAATATAAATTTATTACTTCACTGACCTTAAACACTAGAGAACTTGCTTTGCTCGCTCTAACATATTAATTGTTAGAAATTACATTGTTAGCACGTCTTTAAAAAGAAACGTGGCCAAAACATGATCACAGGGCCAATGGGCCAATGCACTATCACGATCACATCTATCCAGCAAGGGAAACCTTTTCAAGAGATGGCTGATTTGTCTCCCGACTTTGATTAACACCTCTGAGGCTAAATATTTTATTAAATATTGGCTGTAGGTTTAATATTTTTCCTGAAGGATGTCGTAACTGCTTTTTTCTCTAATCATGTAAATGTATGCAGTGCTTTGGACCAGTATGTCACTCTATGCACGATGATTTCGAACCATGTCATATTGTTCAAGGCAGACAGTCGCTTGCATCAATAAGTAGGCCTAACATTGTTACAGCACACGATCCGCTGGTGACGCTGTTTTCAGCCAGCTGCTACAGATCTAATGGACCATGGCTTGTATTTCATACCCTTATAATTGTCTGGATAGGAAATAGCCTAATGTTCACTTGGCCTGCATTGTAATTGAGAGACTGTTACTTTGTTGTTACATCCTGCCGTAATAGTGATATTATTATCAGCACTCGCTCTCATTAAAACTGTGTCGCCTCTCTTTGGGCCCCTACTTCAGTATAGAATATCCGGCTTCTGTTGCAATAGGTCACATACACACATGTCATCGCGTGTCCAGTGCTGTTGCAGGCTGTCTGTTCTGTTAGTAGTTAAGATTTATGTCTTCTGTTATTTGTGTTCTTGTGAATTGTTTCAATTGCATAACATGTAAATGTACAGCGCAGTGCGTTTGTCAGGCGCTTCAATAAAGAAAAGATTATTATTATTATTGTCTATTGTATAAAACCAAACTATGTTTTTTCGTCGACTTCTGCCCACGTTTAGCAATTTATTTTAGCCCTTTACCCCTAGATGTCGCCCTAAGACCTTACTGTCAAGTTTTGTCGGCAACAGCGTCGAAAGTGTTAATGCGATGATTGATCTAGGCATAATGCTGCTTTAACATGCAAATGTTGCAAAATTGTAATGTAAGGTTAAGACCCTAGGAAAACAAAAAACTAATACAAACGTAGGAATGAAGAATCGTGGTTTAAAGGATCCCTGCAACCCATCAACAGGATGGGACACTTTGTAAAAAAAGTGATAAATAATGTGGTGCTCTGTCGACGATGATGACAACTACAATAAATAGCTAGTTTTTAATAATAATGATGATGATGATGATGATGATGATGATGATGATGATGATGATGATGATGATGAATGATGATAATAATAATAATAATAATAATAATAATAATAATAATAATAATAATAATTATAATAATAATAATAATAATAATAAAAATAATAAATAATAATAATAACAATAATAATAATAACAATAACGGATAACGTGCCAGACGTATCAAGTTTGAAACATGGACAACTATTATGATTCAGACATATACATCAGACTGTTCCATGCAGAAAGTTCAAAGGTCACTGTCTCTACCGCTTGTTAATTCTTTCTACCCGATTCAGCAGACCTTCATCTTCGCTCTGATCTGCCGCAGTGTCAACATCCATCGCCTGGAACTCCGTCGGAATTCCACGAGTGTCCGCAACGAACCTAGTACTTCCAGGTTCCTCAGCGCTTCCTCCACTCGGGTGATCCCCCACCGGAGGACAGGACATCGTTCTGCGTCCTCCAACCACTGCTGCAGCCGCAGCCGCTCCAGCCGCCGACGCAAACACAGACGCAGACCCTGCGAGTGTTGTTGAACTGAGAACGGGCGCTGACCTCGTCTGTGGGCGATCGTCGTGGAGCGGGGCAGTCGTGGCCGGGATAAGGCAGCCGGGGACAGGGGGGCGACCGACCTGCAGTCGCCCGAACTGCTCGGCGAAGTCCTCCGAGCGAAGCCGGGAGTTGATGTTGGCGCAGCGACACTGGAGGATGCACTTGAAGGGGGTCCGGAAGTCGCGGTTGAAGCGGGCGTAGATGATCGGGTTGAGGAGACTGTTCGTGTAGCCGAGCCACAGGAAGAGGCTGTTCAGCCACTGATACCACGACGTCGTCGACGGGTACGTGATGAAGGGCTTCGTCACCGCCAGCGTGAAGAACGGCAGCCAGCAGGCGATGAACGCCCCCATGATCACGCCGAGCGTCCGCGTCGCCTTCCGGTCGTAGGTTCGAACCCGGACGCTGCGCTGCAGACGAACGTTCATCTTGAGCAGGACATCGGCCAGGGAGTGGCTTCTGCTCGTCCTCGATTGGAGCGGGGTCTGCGCCTGGGAGGGTGCGGCGGGAAACAACAGCGGGAAAGGGTACGGGGAAGCAGGGGAGCCGCCGCTGTTCCGGGTCGTTGCTCCACCCCCTCGTTCGTCGTTCGCGTCGCCCCCTAACTGAAGCTGCTGGAAGGCCACGATGACAGACTCGCTGTTGGGGGTGAGCGAACTGTTGCGGGCGGCGGCCACGTAGTCCGTCTTCGCCAGCCTCGACGAGACTCGATAGAGTCTCGTGTAGACGATGACCATGATGACCAACGGGAGATAGAAGGCGCCGATCGTGGCAAAGAACTGGTAGCCCTTGTCCTGACTCACCTCGCACTGATAAGGGATCGGTTTCGGGTCCTTCCAGCCGAACAGAGGAGGGACGCTAATGACCGTCGACAACGCCCAGACGAGGGCGATCATAACGAATATCCTGGCCGGCGTTCGCTTCACCGCCGCGGCGTAGGCAAACGGCTTCGTGACGGTCAGATACCGATCGATGCTGATCATACAGAGGTTCAAGATGGAGGCCGTACAGACGAGCACATCAACAGAAGTCCAGAGGTCACACGTCGCCTGACCAAGGACCCAGCGACCCATGACGTCGTAGACGAGGGCAAAGGGCATGTCGATTGTACCGACCAAGAGATCAGACACTGCCAGCGATACGATGAGGAGGTTCGACGCCGTCCGCAGCTTGCGCGTCAGTCCAATCGCGGCGCAGACCAAGAGGTTCCCAAGGACCGTTCCGATGATGATCAGTCCGAAGATGACCGACTTCAGCACACTCGGCCAGACGACGACCACTTCCGGTAGAGACGATGACGTCAGCGGAAGTGCTGTGTCGTTTCCGGTGCGATCCGGAAGCAGACCTGCTTCTCTGGTGTTATCGCTGGTGTTCGTCGTCCATCTGGTGGTGGTGGTCAGCGTAGAGTTGACGACGATCGAGTAGTCGTCCACGTGGTCAGTTGCCGTGACCAGAAATCGAGCGCCGTTGGTTCGATTCATGACAGTCGTCGCTGACAACCACGGACTTCATGACATGGTCCGTTTCCGCTTCCGTTCTCACCCGATTAGCCAACAGACAACCGGCTCAGCCGATGAGCCAACAGACAACCAGCTCAGCCGATGAGCCAACAGACAACCAGCTCAGCCGATGAGCCGATGAGCCAACAGACAACCAGCTCAGCCGATGAGCCAACCGACAACCAGCTCAGCCGATGAGCCAACAGACAACCAGCTCAGCCGACAACCAGCTCAGCCGATGAGCCAACAGACAACCAGCTCAGCCGATGAGCCGATGAGCCAACAGACCGCCATGCTCCAGTGCTCCATCCTTCCCGTGCAGAAATGTCAACGCGCGCAAACTCTGGCAAACACGTCTGATGACAGCGAATGGAACGAGACTGCGATAATGATCATCACTAAACGCAGTAACAATCGAATTGGCGCCACCACGTAATACCAGACAATTTGACGACTGTTTGATGATAATAATAGTAATAATAATAAGCCTCTTTTAGCTTTCCAATCGTGGCTGAAGCATCGCGCATACCTACTCCGATGATAATGGCTCCACACAGTCGCGGATTGGCGACGGGCAGTGAAGATGGACACGAAGCCTCGCGTTAATGTCGCCTCCTATATCCAGGTAGTCATCGCTGCGCTGACCGCCCGCATTCATTCACGTCCTCGGTATAATATAACACCGCGTCCGCGGACGATGTTGGTATTGTAATAATCCTGTTAGAAGAGCGCTCCCGTTTTGCCGACATTTGTAGGCTAATTCGGTGTTCATAGCTTATTAATGTATAGACCGTGCATCAGCAACATGTAGGCCTACGATGTAGGTCTGTGCGAAGGCCTATAGTGCCATGAGATGCGGTCGAACTAGACCGGTAATTATTACAGAGCGGAGGTCTAGATTCCTCAAAACAACGCCGGCTGGCATCACGTGCCAGTGACGAGAGAAGCCACGGTTCGCCGATCATGCGTGCAAAATATGTGGAGCTCGGGAGACTGTGGTCTGTGAAGTCGAACGAAAATCCGGAAGCAACACGACTCGGTCGGTGCTCGTTCCCAGAATGCAATGCCAGTCGCTGATCGCTAAACGGGAAATGGTGGCAGTGGCTGATGGTGATGATGATGATGGTGATGGTGATGCATCGGTCGGCATGCATCAACGCTTGCGCACGCGTCGATCCCGCTCTCTTCTTTCCTCTTCTCTGGCTCTTCTCTGTCTCTCTATCCCTTCTCTGTCTCTGTCTCTCTTCCTCCCTCTCTCTTATCTATTCATCTATCTATCGATCGATCGATCGATCTGTCTGTCTGTGCGTTTATCGGTCTCTCAATCTATCCATCTCTCTCCTTCCCCATATGTCTCTGTCTGTCTGTCTCTGTCTGTGATTTTGTCTGTCTGTCTGTCTGTCTGTCTCTCTTTATCTCTCTCTGTCTCTGTGTCACTCTCTCTGTCTCTCTCTTTCTATGCCGCCGGTCCTCTGTAATAGTATAGACTATATAGACCTTTATATACACTACATATAGGCCTAGTACCTTTATATACACTATATATATATATATAGGCCTATATATTTTGTATAGTGTCCTATATTTAGAGTGTGTGTGTGTGTGTGTATTAACATGTACAAACCGCACACATATGTACTCATTGTACTGTACAATATTGTACATGTATATCGGCGTTAAATATCTCCACCAGTTTCCTGTTTTCGTGTAGAAATGAGTGCACTGACCGCACAATGGCGGCAGATAGAAAAGAAGGGGAGAACGAGGGGAACTGGCCATCACATAATACCACTTCACATAATACGACTTCATAGCGATGCCTGCCTCTCGGTGTTAGCTCTAGGGAACTGTTTTCTGCCTCGCTCTACTTTGGTTTAAACCGTGTCACAGAGTTCAAGATGTGATGCTACTAGGCCTACTTCATACCGCTGTCAGACTCATGGTGTTGGCTCTAGGGTACTGTTTTTCTTCTCCGTCGTTTCCTCCTTAATTTTAGTTGAACCCGTTTCACAGAGTTCAAGAGGTGATGTAACTAAGTATATAGGCCTATATTCTGATCATCTGCCTCACAGCACTTTGGTGGATCACCTGCTTTGCAACTGTGCCAACTTTCTGGCATGATGATGCCATGATCTAATACATGTACTTCATAGATGGTAAGTATGCCTTATAGTCTATCACCCTCCTTGTTTGGGATTTTTATCCTTTATGTTCTTCCCATCCAGGTGCCTCTGACAGCGCCACTAGGTCAAGTGGAAGATATCACTGGGTGTAAGATCCGCGTTCGCATCTATGTTGTTTGTATACACCAAAATGCTAGACGTCTCTGGGGGTAAAGTTCCCCAGGGATCGAGTTTCCCCCAGAAAAAGTAAAGGTCCCCAAGAAAAATATTAATTTTGTAGGATAAAACTCTCGATACTACCCCCCTATTGGTGGAAAATGGCTTACTTAAATATATTGGTGGAAAATGGCTGTTACTACCCCCCCTCGAAAATTCCTGGAAAATTTTTGAGATCTTGTTCTGGGAAATACTCGTTACTACCCCCCCGCCGGTCGTCAACTTTTACAATAAGCTGGATACCCCCAGAACCCTCAATTCCCCCCCCGACAGCCAAGGGGACTAGATTAAACACTGCACCAAAATGCGGTCAATTGGTCTATTAAAGGATATTCTTACTTACTTACTTACTTACTTACTTAGTTACTTACTTATTTTACTTATTTTACTTCTTTTAATACGAGTATCCTCAGGGTGGATCAAATTAAATCATCATGTGTTCTCCAGTGGCTCGAAGTAGGCCCATACTCGAAGTGCGTATACATCATGTGAGCATGAAACACATTTACCACATATCCTTAGTTGGCGATTTAAAACTTCCTGCTACCCATCACTTCTATTTTTATCATTTTGTAGAGCTTCCACAGCGATGTTCTGGTTTGTATAGGTTTTTCTTCCCAGCGAAACAAGCGGTTAAGAGGAGCCTACAAGCGATCAGGCGCGCTTGCATGCGTTGGACCAAAATTGCTCTATTTTACGATGCGACAGAATCCAGAAAATCACTATAAGAATAGTAATGAAACTTTGTAACGAACGCGTCAGTGTTAACGAAAATACAAGCACAGAAAAATGTATGAAATATTACTCCGCTACAAGTAAAAGTTTATACTTTAAAAGGTGCCGATGCTTTTCTTAAGTGCAGTAACGTGTTACTTTAAATTCGATACTGCTCTACATTGGTCGTGGGAGTGGTGGATGTTGCCATGTTAGTGGTCATGATGGTAGAGGAAGAAACGGTGGAATGGTGAAAGTGGCATTGTAAAGTGTAAATGTATATTTAAACGTTTTATACCGTATATCGACTGTATGGCCTCGACCTTGTTCCTTTATCAGTGAATCGATCTGGTGAGATCCTTCACCACCGCTGTCCGTTTGAATGGGCGCCGCCACGCCATTTAAGGTCCTCGTATAGGGACCGTGCTAATCCAAAATGTAAATCTAGTTCTAGTTGTGGTGGCAGTGGTGGTGGTAGTGGCGGTGGTAGTTGTTGGGGTAATAAGTGGTGACTGCGGTGGTATTAGTGGTGTCTATGCAGGGGTGGACTGGGCCGCCGGGACACCGGGAAGATTCCCGGTGGGCCGCCAGGACCGGTGATATAATCAATCAATTTAGTACAGATGATACAGGTTTTTTTACAAAAAATTGCGGCATCGGTTAACCGGTTTTTAGTTTCGGTTAACCGGTTTGTAAATTAACTGAAAAAGCAATGCATACTTACTTACCTACAGTGCTCCGTACAGCCAGCGGCCGCCATGTTAATAAGAATTTACATCTTCCATTCTACTTCCGGCGTCTTCCACTGAGTTTGTTTTGATAAAATTTCTTTTAAATTTGTTAGTTAGTAATAAGTAATATTAATTAAATAAGATATGTTACGGTTATGAGTGATATAAATCCGAAACGTAAATGTAAAGGTGGTGCGGAGAAAGTAAGAGATAAGAAACTAAAGATTCTTGGTAAAGATGGAGCTAAATGCCGAAATCTAGTCGATTTATTTAAAGCCACTCCAATTCAAACTGAAGACACCAGCTCTCAACAAACACCTTCTGCAAGTAAACAACCCGACAAATTTTGCAAAAAATGTCCTGTTTGCTGCTTTTCTGTACTACATAAATACAGTTTCTATGGGCAAGCATACAAGCATCTCTTTAGTGCATATAAACTTTTATTGACTCTGTCGTCTACCCAAGTAGCTTGTGAGAGATCTTTCTCTAAATTGAAATACATTAAGAATCGCTTGCGAAGCTCATTGTCATCTACACACCTTGAAGCTTTTATGCTTATGTCAACAGAAACCGATGTTTTAAGTGAACTGAATAATGACACAATTATAGATCATGTAGCCGAAATGGCACCCGGCTTAAAGAAGTTGCTAATACTATAAACAGCAATAATACCATCACAGTGAGTCCGAATAAATTGATTTATAACTTGAGTTGACGCATTCTTAATATTTTATATATAATTATAAATTATATATGCGATTTATCGTTTTTTGTTATTGCATAATGTAATTTGTAAAGTGACCCATGACTTTGGAGGTCACTGGCCCTCGGGTATGCATGAAAAAATGCACAAAGAAAATAAAAGTCATGAAGTTAGGGCCGCTTTTTGTTTTTTTCCCGGGCCGCTTGAACTCCCCAGTCCACCCCTGTGTCTATGATGGTAGTATTGGTGGTAGTAATGGTGGTTGTGGTGGTATAGTAGAAGTACTGCTAGCGATTGTTGTGGCGGCAGCTGTGATGGTTGCTGTGGTAGTGATGGTGGTTGCTGTGGTAGTGATGGTAGTAGTAGGGTGGTCGTGGTGGTGTGGGCGGTGTTTTTCTGGTGTTTGTTCTCTCTCTCTCTCTCTCTCTCTCTCTCTCTCTCTGCTCGCTCTCTCTCTCTCTCTCTCTCTCTCTCTCTCTCTCTCTCTCTCTCACACACACACACACACACACACACACTTATCGTCGTCTACCAGATGTAACTGATATGGGTTCGCATACGAATTCGAGAAGACTCAATATTTGACTTAACTGCCTACGCGCGTACATGCATACATGTTATGGAAGTAGGTATGTATGAATGTATGATATATTTATTCTGGTATGTATGTATGTCTCTAAAATTATGTGAGTGTATAGCTGTGTATGTGTGTATATGTATGTATTCACCTATGTATTTTTGCCCATTTGCATATCTATATATATATGCATGTGTGCATGCATGTATTCATGCATGTATGTACTTAGCCTATGTATTTATGTATACGTATTGTCTGTACGCGTTATATATATTTACGCGTGTATGCATTGTATGTATGCATGTATTTATGGAGGTATAATTGTATCAAGATATGCATGTATATCTTTAAATTTTGTATGTATGTATTTATGTACATATGTGTGTATGTATGTATGTATGTGTGTCGGTATGTATGTATGTATGTATGTATGCATGTATGTATGTATGTATGTATATATTTTGTGTGTATGTATGTACTGTAAGTATACGTGCATTTCTGTATGTATGTACATGTATCTACCTGCGATGATCAGTTACGGGTCTTTTAGCTGAGCCACGATGCAGAACAGTCAAGTGCTCGCGTGCATTCCATGTCACTGCTCCCACGGATTGGAATCGATTACCACTCTCTCTTCGTAGCTCAAATTAAATTCCTTCCATCAAAAAGCGGTTCAAAACTCACTATTTCGCCTTGGCTTTTAAGCACTTGGATATCTAACTGCATATTCTCATGGCGGCTGACTAGCCGCGTCTCAGATTCACATCTCGGTGCGACCTTCAGCACGTTACAAATTTAAACAATAATACTAATAATATGCATGTGTGTGTATGTATGTATGCATGTGTGTATCTGAAGAATAGGCCTACCCATTACCTACAGCGAAGGTGTCGTGATAGGGAAGACATCCACAATCCCAGTTTATAGGGGCTTTAGCGAGAAACCAGAAAGGACTATACAAGCAATGATGGATAGGCTAAACACAACATCAACTGAATACGGGATGAAGATTAACATAAAAAAGACAAAGGTATTAAAGATAAGTAAAGGAAAGGAAACTGTAGTCAGAATACACATTGGAGGAAAACCGATAGAGCAAGTCAAAGAATTCTGCTACCTATAGGGAGTATGATGACAACAGATGCCAAATGCCACAGAGAAATTAAAAGAAGGATAGCAATAGGAAAGGAGGCAGTCTCAAACAGGAGAGAATTACTGAGAGGAAAACTAAACAGGACTCTGAAGATAAGAATGATAAAGACACATGGACAATGAGAAAAACGAATATAAGTAGACTGGAAGCTTTCGAAATGTGGACTTAGAGAAGAATGGAAAAAATCAGCTGGACAGAATATATAACAAATGAAGAGGTGATGGGAATAATTGGAGAAGAAAGAGTCCTTATACGCACAATAAGAAGAGGCAAAGGAAATGGATCGGGCACACGCTGAGAGGAGACTCACTACTAAGAACGGTCATTGAAGGAAAAATGGAACTGGGACGAAGACAAGAGGAAGTCCAAGACAGATGATGCTGCATTGGATGATGACAAACGGTTACAGGAAGCTGAAAGAAGAGGCCCAACAAAGAGAGGAGTGACGACGTCGGACATTTGAACCTGCCTAAGAGGCAGAGAACCACAAGAAGAAAGAAGAATTAGGCAAATGTCGTTTTAACACCTCCGCTGCCACAGTCTTTGATTTAACTTGGGGGGTCGTCCATTAATTATGTCAACATATTTGAGACAGTTTTTGACCCCTCCTCCACCTTGTCAACAACTGTCAAACATTCAAGGACCCTCCTAATAATATTATTTAATGTTAAAGCTACCATTCTGAAGGGTCTTTGCTGATTCACGGAAAACATTTTTGACGTCAATTTCTATCCCTTTGTCAACAATTGTCAAACTTTTCCAAACCCTCCCTCCCCCATTTGTTGACATAATTAATGGATGACCCCTCTGGTGTAGGACAGACGCCTCAAAAGGGGAAATGTAATTGTAATTGTAACTGTATTGTCATTGTATACTTATATAGAGAAAACTAATCGGTTTGTGTTATATAATAGCCTGAGCCTATATTAGGAAGCGATTTATAGGAAAGGCAGAGAAAATTCCGCCTCATAAGCTCAGGCCATCGCAACATAATATATGACCCCATTCATTACATATCCACCTCATTCTTAGCCTACTTTTTCCAACAACGGGTCGCACCCTGCATTTGCGAGCATGTGTAGCCTATCCAGGACGGTATGTAGGCCTATGCTTGTATAATATAGACGCGTCAATTACAGTGTAGGTTGCATGTATGGGTGTGTTACATTGTTTCTATGTGTGTGTGTGTGTGCGTGTGCGTGTGTGTGTGTGTGTGTGTGCGTGTGTGTGTGCGTGTGCGTGTGTGTGTGTGTGCGTGTGCGTGTGCGTGTGTGTGTGTGTGTGTGTGTGTGTGCGTAGATGTGTGTGTTACATTGGTCGTGGTGCTGATCCTGGTAATTGCGGCGATGGTGGGAGTGTTGATGGGAGTGGCGGTATGTTTGCTGCATGTCAACTAGTGTTACGGTGCATATGTGTGGTATACGTCTAGTATGCACGTATGTGTGTCTGTTACTGTATATACATGTGTATGCCTGTGACTTTGTGTGCGTGCATATATATATATATATATATATATATATGTATATGCACGCACACAAAAGACACAGGCATATATATATATAGTTATATATACATGTATACATGTATATAGGCCTATATATATATATATATATATATATATATATTACAGCGTGTGTATGCGTACATGTTTGTGTTGCAGTACATGTGTGCATCCCTGTGTTTATGTGCATGTGTATCTAATAATTATGTACTATTTTAGTTACATACGGTACATATATATTTGTGTGCATGTGTATGTGTGATGTGTGTGTGTGTGTGTGTGTGTGTGTGTGTGTGTGTGTGTGTGTGTGTGTGTGTGTGTGTGTGTGTGTGTGTGTTTGGGTGTGCTGCCTACAGGGTATGCAGATGGCGATTGCATTCTGCATAGGCTACATATAGAATCAATACTCGCAGACCTCAGCTGCATTTCGCGGCAAATCGTCGGGCACCTGCCCGGTGATTATCACGTGACAGCAGCTATGCGCTGTTGGCGGCGGCGATCTGCACAAGGCGGGTCGGAAAAATGAAAAAGTCGGCTGCTTTCGGGACCCGTTTATTATCTTTGACGCCATTCACAATTAAATTTTTACTACACTGGGTTGTATTGTATAATAATACTTTGCAGTTACGCGGACTTGTGAGAGGCAATTATATTTTGCACATACACACACAGACACACACACGCACACGCACACACACGCGCACACACACACACACACACACACGCACACACATACGCACACACACACGCACAAGTCCATTCGCTGTAGATATATACACTGCTACTTCTGACAGTTTCGATAGTGTCGCTTCGAATGTATCTGTTATCAGTTGAAATATGTGCAATGGAAGCGCCGCTACAAAAGTTGTTGGATTAAACCACAGGTGTCTAACCTTTTTTAATGGCGGGCCAGTGGCAATATGTTCCAGCAAGTAGCGGACCAGGGTGCCGAAGGCGCCTGAGCAAAATGGGGGTAGCGATCTGGGAGGGGCTTGGTGAGCCCGTCCCCAGAAAAGTTTTGCAAAACTAAATCTTAAATGGTGCATGATTAGTAAAGTATTCAACTACTGATCTGACCGCAAGCAATACATGACAACAGCCCAACCTTTTTTGAAACCAAATTGAAGGTATAAAGTTAGCGAGTAATTCCAGAAGTTCCAGCAGACATATTTAAAAGACAGGTTGGAACTTACGGTGATGCCTCGATTATTTTCACTCTTACTATTGTCTAGGGCAGGGTTTTTCAAACTGTGGTACGCGTACCCCTGGGGGTACGCCAGGTGGCGCTAAGGAGTACGCGAAAAATTTAAAAAATTTAAATTTTCTATAAGTTTATGGACTTCATGTCCTTCTTTTTTTCACTAGCTATTCTACGTCCACCGTTCGCTTATTTTTCT
>JACEVL010000906.1:701210-703710 GCA_020284085.1 Aporrectodea caliginosa | reverse complement strand
ACAAACAATCATAAAGGGACTTGATAAACAGTAGTGGTATCAAGACCATAAGTTGATAGCCTGTATATCATCATTGTGTTTAGCACTGACCATAATGTAAAACTTTTCCCGCGTTGAGCGACCTTTAAACATTGACCAATTAATTTCAAAAAATTTCTGAATAGTTACTTAAATGTATATAACCATCTGAAAGGGTGAGACTTTTAAAATTTAAAACTTTAATTTTGAGTGTCACCCTAATATATATATATATATGAGCCTTAGTCCCACTCCAGTATAGTATGTAAATACTATATATAATATACATTTACTATATATATATATATATATTATATATATACTATATATATACTATATACTTCGCTTTGCATCCTTCGGATTGCACTCTTGTCAGATCCAGAGGCGTTTGTTCACTCTAAGGTCAATGACTCAGTCCACTATCGTTTCGTCGATGCTGTCAACATCACTCTACGGAAACAGTTTAGCTACAAAGGAAACAGTTACGTATTGAATACGTACGAAATAGTATGTGTAATGTGAACTAATTCATCGATTAATCGTTAAAAATTTTAATCGATTAATTTTGGCTTGTTCGATTATTTTATGACGCCGAGCGGCCAATTTCCGGAGTACCGGTAGACCTAAACAATTTTGCATTGTCTTGTATTGTATTTAGCCTAGGAGATTTCTAAAGCGCCTCTCACAGTACGCGAAAATGGTGAACAGGGATGATGTGAAACGTTTGAATTGAAAATTAAGTGAATTTTCATTTAAGGTAAATGCAAAATGGAAAAGTCGAAGATGGTTACAAAATTAGCTTTCTTCATTGCAATAAACAGTTTGCATACCGTGGTTCAAAAACATCGGTGACGTAGGCTATCACCTTCAGCATGTGGAATGATTGAAGTTTTTTTGTAGAAAGGAAGTAGTAACTGACTCAGTGATTACATTTTCAACAGTTTCACGCTTTACGCATACCAAATTAATCGAATTTAATCGATTAATCGAAGTTAACTGTTGGAGATTAATCGATTAATTTTTTTAATCAGTACCAGCCCCCTACATTGCTTTTTTGCGCCAACAGAAAGCAAAACAAAGTCGTCATTTATTAGGTTGATAATTAAGGTACAGGTGTGTAAAAGCTGTCCAGGTATAATCCCGAATGATTGCAACTAATGCATATAGGCCTAGACGTGCAGAGAATATCCGATTGATGGATACGAGGGCCGAGTAAGGCGCATCAACAAGCAGCCAAGGAGGAAACAAACAAGCTATTTTTAGCTTTACCAAATACTGTAGCTCGTGCCTGAAGCACTATAAGAAGAAACGAATATGCAAATGTGCCTGTTTTCCATAGCAACTGTATGGCCTCTATGCTGCTCGTCTTTTTTATTGAATTGGTCGGGTGTTTTCTTCAACTACCGCTGTCGTTCGAATTGGTGTCACGCCACTTAAAGCCCCCGTGGGCACACCGTACTAACCCGAAGATTAAATCTCCTAAGTAAGCCCATGCATACATATATGCATGGATACATACCAACATGCATGCATACATACATACATACATACATACATACATACATACATACATACATACATACATACATACATACATACATACATACATACATACATACATACATACATACATACATACATACATACATACATACATACATACATACATACATACATACATACATACATACATACATACATACATACATACATACATACATACATACATACATACATACATACATACATGCATACATACATACATGCATACAAAGGCCTACATGCAGCAGGTATGCGAACCGGCATCCACATGCACACAGGCGCATGGGACATAAGCTTTTACCAGTGTGGTTAACCGGACCATAAGAAGAGCAGTCCCTTAAGCTTAAGCCTGAGAGGCAGCCATGGATAGGAAGTGTTATAGCGATATCATTTTCCTTAGCCTCGGTGTTTATGAGGACGGGTGTCCAGTCCTCTCCCTTGCCGTCTCATCTTCCCACCGACGGTGAGTGTATACACTCAGTTTAGGCTACTCATATTATCTCAGGTGACAAGAAGGCGCAGATAGAGGTGAAATCTGGAAACAGATTTCTGCCTCTGAGACGATTCTAATCCAGACCTCTCGGTTAAAACAGCCAAGCTCGGTAACCATTAAACTATCGCGAACCTCCGGAACACTATAAACCTCAGATGCAAGACCGCATGCAGTTAAACTTTTAATGCCAAGCCGAGCAGTTTTGTCTTGGAATCGGGATTCTCCGGTGGTGTTCCGTCCACTCGCTTGTGAAAAATCGTAATGTATGTATGTATGAAAGTATGTAGGCCTATGTAGCCTATGTAGGCCTATGTATGAGCACTTGTTTTAGCGCCTCTTCAAGATTTCTACTCAGAGGGGGTCCCGACTACAGCGCGGACACTGAATCGGAGTTTCACACCGAAGCGCATGAGCAATTGCGAGTGAAGGACTTGCCCAGGGTCCCTA
>JACEVL010000906.1:616210-696210 GCA_020284085.1 Aporrectodea caliginosa | reverse complement strand
TGCCTTAGGCGTCACGCCCGCTTAAACCAGAGGGCCCATGTGCCACGGCACACCATGGCCAGTTCACCACTGATGTAAACGGCATAAATATAGAGTCTATGTCACAGGTTGCACAATATTGTATGCAGCATGACGCCAGTGGATATCGAGGCGCCAGGATTTCAGGTTTGGGGGGGCTAAAGCTCCAAGCCCTTCCCTTCTGTCCCCTCCTCCCTGTGATTTGCAGTGATTTCCCACTTTGGGGGGGGCGGGCTGAGCCGCAGTTGGGGGGGTTCTAAGCCTTCCCTATCCCCTGGCGCCGCCACTGCATGACGCAACAAAATTTTGCGCCAAATGCACATGGCAGCCAGACTTTAAAAAAGGGAACCATTCCTAAACTCTTTTACAGCACCAGAGTCCAGAGCTACAACGGTCAGATTCCCACGCGGCATCTAAATCATTCTGCCGTAAGCATGCACGCTTAGGCTTGTCCGTTTTAAACGTCGTTGCGCTCAAGGATCGATTATTCTTGCGAGCTACGATGATCATGATCAAATGATCTATTTAATCTGGGCTTGGTAAAGCGAGCAGCGAACACTCAGGTACAATTATTCAGTCTCAAATACACGCACGCCAACGCGGTGGCTGTATCTTCCACGGATATTATGTAAACATGCCTATCGGCATCTTAAAGTGTATTATAGTCTATGCACGTAGAACTGTTTACATAGCCTAACATAGGCTACATGTATGCACAAGTCTGCAGGCACCCAGAGCCGGATTAACGAATGTGGTGGCCCTGTTCAGTCAAACTGTGGGGCCCCAGCCCCACAGAATCACAACAAAAGGACACATAAAACGTGTTACGTTAAACGAATCAACATTTGTCTATTATTAATTCGTCCCTTCGGTCTTTTTGTGCAATATCAGTAGGTCTTAGTGTTAAAGTGTAGCCTATATCTTTAAGGTTTAACTATATTACTATAGTACGTAGGCCTACTGTACTAAAAAGAAGGAGGGGGAGAACATTAACAGGAGGAGCAGGAGGAGGAAGAGGAAGAAGAAGAGCAGTCCTTTAAGCTAACCCTGAGGCAGCCATGAGTATGATGTGTTAGCGATTTCATTTTCTTAGCCTCGGCATATGAGGGCGGGCGGCCATGCAGGTCTCTAGCTCTACCTCGCCGTATCATCTATAGTTCTATACTAAATAACTACGATAAAGGAGCTACAGTAGGCTATAGCTGGTTTCGATAACAGTGAAAATGTCTAATATGGATCATCATGCTGTCCAACTCAATTCGTTGCTGTTGAGTTGTCTCTTTTCGAGATGTAGGGCTCACAATCCAATGTAACGTAATGTAATGTAACAAGACATTTATTAAAGCGCCACTTAAAGAGTCTCTCAGAAGCGCTCAACACGTGGCGATAAAACAGCTAAAAAAGTGCGTCTTTAAGAGTCTTGAGAAAACCATATATTTATGTACGTATGTATGTATGTACGTATGTATGTATTATATGCATTAGGACACAACATAACGCATTTTTAGTATATCTGCGTTATTATCTATATCAGACTATATGGTGCATGTTAAATGTGACTTAAATCTAGTATTATCTAGACTATATATTACATCAGGTAGCAAAATAATGCACAGTAAATAAGAAAGAGTCACCAATGGCGGCCATTGGCGGGCCCACACACACGCACACACACGCACACGCACACACACACACACACACACAACACACACACACACACACACACACACACACACACACACACACACACACACACACACACACACACACACACACACACACACACACACACACACACACACACACACACACACACACACACACACACACACACACACACACACACACACACACACACACACACACACGCCAATAATTATTAATGCAATGTGAGTATACTCTACTACTTACATCAGACGTAGATTTGTCATCCGCCATAATTTTATGTGAGAAAACTCAGAGTTAATCATCGCGCGTCCAACTTAAAAAATTAAGACGGCCTATAGATAGACCTGGGAGTCACTTTGGTCACCCAATCTGACCCCACTTGACCCTAAAGTGACTTGAGGTCGACTTGAAGTCGACAACTTGGAGTCAAAACGACTTGACCCGACTTGGCAGAAAAACAACCAACTTCCGACTTAAAGTCGACTTAATTCTGACATGGTAATTACGATTACGTATAGCCTATAGGCTAATAATACAAAAATGTAATGCCAATTTGCCTGGCAAGCATTAATTTCTTATACTAGGCCTAATGAGTAATGAGATCTCAACACCTGATGAATAAAATTGCTTATTAGGCCTATTTTAAGCTGTTTGTGTTTGTTCTTGAACAATTTTTTAATGCTTTAATGGGTTAACAGAAGAATCTGCAGCGGACCGCGGACTGGTTGCACTGAATGGCGTGTTATAATGACACAGTTTAATACTGTTGTCATAATTATTTGGCCACTAACGTCATTCAAATAGCAATGCATGCGTATCATCCCACAGTACTACCACTCACCGACAATAAAGTCGATCATTGTCTAATACAACAGTTTTTCCGTCTGCAAACGACTAATGCAGTGCACCAAAGTAGCGCAAAACGATAGATTGATTAGTATGCGTCTATGCGATCCAGATTTCTTTGGGTCGAATTCACTGACGACTAAAAGTTAATTGATTTGCGCGCGTTCAGCTCTTGAAAAGGCAGACGTGCTAACATTTTTATTAACATTTCTATTCACCAGTTTTATTAAACGTACGTGTGAGGCTTTAACATATAATAACTCATGATATAGATAAATCGACACCGATAAAAATAAGTAGGCCTAAGTCAAGTAGCTGTTTATTCCAACCACCGCAACCGGCGTCGATAATACAAAATTATATCGCAGTACCGTTCTGCGTTTTTGAATATTTCTTCTTACTCTTTCAAATTAGATGAAAATCAACTTTTATCTTCAACACTTCTATTCAGTGTGCATCGTCAACATAAATCAACTATATTTCTTAACACTTCACTCTCAATATACAGCTCTGTCTACTGTATTAAGACAACTGCATTATTCAAATCGACTGTAATCAGCAATTTCTAACCTTTCCCGCGCTATTAGCACGTGCTCAGAACGAGCTATATTCAGTCAATGTTTACATAAGACAAGCGGCGCTGACCGCCCGCTCAGCTAGATCATGTTTATACATAGCCTATATATATACAGGTGTATTGTCATGACACAACCCTAACACACAATAGGACTTAAAAACGTTTGTTCACACTAAAAGCAGTATACAACTGCTTAAACGCCATCGCGGCCTCACGATCATTAGTGTGGCGAGATAAATTTAGATTTGTTTGTGTCCCAAGTCGGTTTAAGTCGACTTGTGTAGAAAACGACTTGAGGTCACTTTTCTGTACAAATTCGACTTGGGGGTCAGTTGCGCTAAGCAGAAACGACTCGACTCGACTTGGGATGCCCAAGTCGACTGGGGTCGACTTATTGGGGTCGACTCCCAGGTCTACCTATAGACAACGCGGTGTAAACGTGGCGTTATGTGCGAAACAACCGTATAAAGACATGCATGTGTGTGCGTGTGTGCATGCGTATGTGCGCGTGTGTGTGTGCGTGTGTGCATGCGTATGTGCGCGTGTGTGTGCGCGTGTGTGTGCGTGTGTGTGTGTGTGCATTGCTATGGCCACCCATCTCTCCAGCCTTTTTGGTTTGTCCCACCATCACCCAAGTCAGAGTCGAATACTTTTCAGATCTTCAGAAATTGATCATTTCCACCTGCCATGGCAGATGTGATTCTATCAAGTCAAGCGTAACACGGCTATAGTGCTGCTAATTATTTAAACATTTCTCAGAGGTTAATGGATGACAAACATTGAAATACTTCTACTTTGACTGCATGCACCAACCGATTGTAAGGATAAACAAGACTGTTTATCACGGGCATTCAACGTTAGCGACCTCTAAACCTCTTCTCCCCACACTTCTCCCCAGACTGGAAACCTGATCGGACATGTGTGGATTGTGGAATAGCTTTTAGACTTTGCTAATGTAACTGTAATTTGACAACTATTAATAAATGTAAAGTTCAAAACCAGACAGAATGTGTATATGTATGCAAATATGGATATATGTGTTTGTGTATATAATCGTGTAGGCTATATAAGTATATATGTGTATGTGTATTATAATTATGTGTTTAAGTGTATATGTATATAATATATGTGTGTGTGTGTGTGTGTGTGTGTTTATAATGCTCACACATTTGCGAAAGTTGTGCATTTGTATATATTAAAATGGGTAGTTTCGAATAATATGTTCTGATATTTTTGCTCATTTTTACTATTAGCCTTAACAAATAACAATAATGATAAAATATTGAAATGTTTTATTTTTCATTTGTGGGGGCCCCTCAAGTGTGGGGGCCCCTGTTCGGCCGAACATGTTGAACATGCCTTAATCCGCCTCTGCAGGCACCACGGACGTAGCCAGGAAATTTAAACAATTTCGCGGGGTTCTTAGTTTTCCGGGGGTTCCAGTGGATACGGTCATGATTTTCTACATTTCAAGTGTTTTATAGCAGTAATGCCCTTATTTGTGGAGGGTTGAACCCGTAAAACCACGGTTTAACCATCCCCTAAATACGCCCATGGCATGCACAGAGATAAATCTAAGCATGTGATGTCCATGTCCAGCTCTTCGACGCAGAAGCTAGACAGCGAGGATGTCAAGCCGGTGTCTCTTCAGGGGACCATTAGGCTTATCGTCTACAACGAATAATCCCTTGCGAATATAGTCTCGATCCTCGCTGGCGCCTCAAGCGGCGAGCGGATCGCATTAACAGCCATGTTGCATTTGCAACACCCTGCTGGATTCCGGTTTATATATATAGTTCACACCTACTCCCACTCATTACCAGACAGACAGACAGACAGACAGACAGACAGACAGACAGACAGACAGACAGACAGACAGACAGACAGACAGTGCATATGGATCGCTCTGTAGGAGTATCGACGTTTCTATTTGAGTGACAACATCAGCCTTAAGGCAGCTTTGTATAGGAACTCATTAGCAGACGCTGTTGTTGCTCAATGTACCATGTCAAACACACCTTGTAAGTTTTTATACGTCATGCCAATATTGGCAAATAACAGCAAGATATAAACGACCCAACGGTAGAAGACAAGCCAGCTCCACCAGCACACCCTATGTATTCTTAATTAGCTCTTGAGTAAACAAACTAATGCACGCCCAACAGCATACATGTAAGACGCAAATGCTAAAATCGTCAACGGGTTAGTTTCTGTGCACTGTATGCTATTCAGCAATTATTCAGATTCAGTTTCTGTAGAAGCTAGATTTGGTGGCTCTTTCAAACAACAAGAAAGTATCATTTCAGGAACTTATAAAAATACCATTCCAACAAATAATACAACATTTGGAGCAACAGTCCGGTTAGTAATTCCAAAGCCGACTTCACACAGAAAAGATCCATTTCATAAAGCATAATTTCCATAGCTACTCCACCACTCTTGTAACAGTGAGACAGTCAACACAAAATTCAAAAAACATCCACCCACCGAAGTGGATGGTCATTTTCACATTTTGCCTCAACTTGTCAAGAAAACCAAGAAGCTCGAAGAGAATTACATGTACTTTGAATTACAAATAGCCTGTTCGGGATATGCATGTTAAGTAACAAAAACAGAGTTCCAACAAACACTTTATTTCTGAAAATAAACTTTTAGCTCCAGTTTTCTCTTATATTTGCTTGTTTACTATTGCAGTGTAACTGTAAACAGACTTTTACAGCAGGTAATAGCAAGGAAACGGAAATATTTTATGAATCCATGGATATCCAAGAAGCCTCACAAGTGAGACCTGACACGTCCTGTTCATTCAGTGCAAACCCTCCAATTCTCCTAACACGCATGGTGATGATATCAAGCTTATAAACTGCAACTCTTGCACGCATGAAAACTTTATTTCTTCTTTGAGATGAACAGCTTCAGAACCTCTGCAAACAACAAAGAGCAGCAGTTTTCACAACAGTAGCAAAGCTACTGAACCGAACCCCATTACAGACAGCCAAATAACCATCTTACATTAACGGTATTTGTACTGGTTAATCCTTTAATGACGAGCTGCATTGGTTTCTCGGTCACTTAGTACAAGCTCATCGTTAAAGGGTCAATGTTCAATAACCATTTTGACAAATGCCGAGTTAAACCCATGAACTGAACAAAAAAACTAATCCATGATTAAATACTTGCTATCATGGACAGATTAATGGACCCCTGCACAAACTTCCTCAAAAGAATTGTACTGGTGCCATTGTAATGCCACTGCTTACGCGTTGCAACATACACTGGAAACTCGATAAAATGCCATCTTTAACAGTCACAAAGAATCATCTTATAGCAATATCACAATTTAATAATGAGGTCACATTCTAAAACTTAACTAAATTTGGGGTCTATTTTTGCAACCTCATAGGTCAGAATTCATGTTATAATGTATCGTGTTGAGTTTCCCCGGTATCCCCTTTTTCGTTAATGCTTCTTTACCTAAACTTTTTAGTTAAAACTGACCCAATACTGAAATAAAGTATTCAAACGGAAAAATTTTCATCTGGTCTACAGACATTTTCCAAGAAAATTTATTGAAAACCAGTATTAACATTTCCCAGAAAAAGTTCACACTCTCACTGACCAATCTTTAGAATCTCAAACAAACTGCTCAATTAAACACACAAACTGGAAAACATCCATATCTGTGAAACATAGATGAACAACACCTGGTCTTAACACTTTAACAACGAGAGTGTACTGGGAAACCAATGCAGCTCATTGTAAAAGTGTTAAAATAAAGAGCAGTGGACCATGAATGGTCTTCGAGTAAAAATTAACGAACCATTAATGATTTGAGATTGTGAGTGTACACCGTACAGCACATTTTAGTTTCATTGCTAACCTCCATCATTAAATCTGTGCCGAGCTTTTATTTGCCTGTGGGTGGATACTGTTGTGGCTGACCCTGATTAGAAGCTACACCTCCCCATTGTCCAGCACTAAAACAAAATCACAGCATTTCAGAGAATTCTACAACAGTTAAAAATTAACAGCTTTGTTGGTACTGTCCAACATCTTATATACGAACCAAACAAAAGCACTGTCCAAATACAAATGTAGGTTGCCAGATAAACAACATGCAAGTTTCTCAAAGTTTGAAAATGAAAACTGTTCACTATTAGTATGGCTGGGTTGGGGTCACTGTCAGTACTAGTTAGAGGCATGTTCTCCTGGCTTTCCCACAGAGTCACCACTGCTAGATGAACTTCCATTTACATGTCTTTAAAATATATTGTAATTTGTAAACATAACTGGAAATCTATATTAAAACCCTTCAAATGCACACCATTCTGAAGCACTTGTACTACAAGAAAACAACCGCTAAAATACCATTTTTAGTGCGAGAGAAACCAATTGCACTTAAAGAAAGTAAATGCTTCAAGGTGCTAAACCGTTTTGCTAACTGATGTAATATATTCATTCGTAATGACATTTAACATCATATAGGCTAGTGCAGAGAGTACCTTGGAGTAGATATCTTGAAGGGGTGCTATATAAATGTTCAATTACATTACACTGATAATGAAATTCTGTTTCACTCTGCGGCAGTGATAGACTGCCGTCTTGTACTTTGATAACGGTGCAACACGAGACTCCTGACTATATTACATTACGTCACATAAACGCTTTACTGTACGACATCACTGAATAATGTGAATATGAAAACACTCAACTGTCCACTTACCCATATCCACCATATCCGTATCCATATCCCTGCATATACTGTTGCTGGGGGGCACCGTACCCAGGCATTGGTGGCGGGTACTGCTGAGGATAATTGTAGTAGCCCATTGGATTGTAGTAGGCCGTCGACGCTGGGCCGTACTGTGGTCCGGCGTAGCTTTGCTACAATTAAAAACCACTCGTAATGTAAACTCACGCAACCATGTCCCACCATTTCACACACAAAATCTTCAAAAATTCCTGGCCTAACAGCAGCAAACCACCATCGAACAAGATCATGTAATTATCGAATTATTGAAACCACCCGTCATCAAAGAGAGAGTTATTGCTAATCATTTAAAGCCCCACTATCGTTATCAGTGGCAGATCTGATGGCCGGAATGGTTGAGATTCTATACACAGTGTCTCCTTGCTCCATTCTTTCATGAAGTCTTTCTTTTTCCAGAATTATATGGCGGCCGACATAGGCCTGAGCTTTGGGACTCTACCATTAAGCTACTATCAAATTACTGAGCAGCATTGTATGAATTGTCCTCTACTAAACACTGCATTACTTCTCACCTCCTTCATCCCAACCAAAGGCCATCATCTGAGTTTATTTAAATAAGGCTTTGGTAACGTCCCACATCATGATCCACATCCAAATCAGTCACTCATCACCACAGACTCCTAACTATGACCACTATAAAATAATATTAATTAAGTTGTGTTATTAACAATGGATAAGGCATCACATCACAAGATGCAAACTACATATTTTATTTCCTATATTTATATAGCACCAAAATTTCATGTCACACGTCTATTGATAATGCAAACTATACGTGATCAACTGCCTCAGGTCCCCACGTGGTAGCACTCTCACATGTTGGCACCTGCACACCCTGCATTTCAAGGCAAAATTCCCTAACCAATCGGCCACTGCTCGTACTCTGGCAGCGCCAGTCCCAAGCCTGGATAAAGGATGAGGGAGATGCTAATGATCTTTGTTATCACAAAGTGTCATTAAACTGAAACTACTACCAATTGGCTACCAAGTCACTCTCCACGTTTCACAAATCTCTCAATTCAGGTCTACACACTTTAGGCACATGACAGTGTTGACATTTACTAATAAATATAAAGCAATTAATTCCAGGAAAGAGGCTGCAGTAGGTATCCAAACAGTTTGCATCTTCACCTGAGGAACTTGTGCAGAAGTGTTCTGGGCCGAGGCAGAACTCGACGTGTCTGGCGTCTCCTTGCCCCACGAACATTTGACCGTGTAGCCATTTATTTCAGCACCGTGTGTTCCAACAATAGCCTCAGTTGCGGATTTTTTCGATTCGTACCTAAAAATTATGTCAAATTCTTGACTTAGATAAAATCAAACGAGCTAAAACATTTAAAAACGCAAAAACTAATTTGCTGCATTCTCCATGGTTCTTCAGCAAAGAAACCCTACGGGACAACAAGTAACAGCATACTTTAAGAAATCCTTCAACATTTAATCCTTCAACTCTTCAGATAGCTTAGTGAAATGCTTGTTTCAATGGCACTAAGGATCTTTTGGCATTTTGCCTTCTCTGCGGGATAAGAGTCTCAATACGTAATTTACTACATGCAGAACACTGTATAACATTATTTTTGTGCAGCATAATAACACTCAAAAACAGCAGAATAGAATGAACACAGCATCAAAAAGAAACACTACGATGTGAACAGTAATCAAATTCTGCACAGATTTACAGCTGATTAACACCACTGTTTGGTCTACAGGCGCCTCTGATTGGTGCTCACTGTGAGAGGCGCTTTATAAATTTATAGATACAATACAATACAGTTTAACAAATATGGGCATACATACATACGTGCATACATACATTCATACACATATACATATGTGCATACATATATCCAATACATGCTTACATACACACATACATGCATGCATTCACACATACGTGTATACAAGCGATATAAGCCATGCCCAAGTTTCTAAGTTTTAGTGACACCAGTAAAGTTCTAGAATGGAGGACAGACCTGATAAAGGCAAATCCCTTCTCCTTGAAAACTCTCACTTCCTGCACATCCCCAAATTGTGTAAACGTTTCCTGAATAAGTTCCTCTGAAAAAGAATATGGTGAAAGCTATTAACGCCATCCACAACATAATAATGAAGTCATTCAACAACATCACCCCAATCATAATCGTCATTGTCATCATCCAGAATCATCATCATCCACTTGTCATTATCCTCATAGTTAGTTTCACCCATTCACATATTAACCCTGCTTGATGTTCCTTAACAATGCTGACTACCCAGCATCACAAACATGGCACCAATGTGTCACCCAAACAAATACTCAGGTAAAACAATACATCTTACCTGTTAATCCACTCGATATTCCACCACAGTAAACAGTGAAGTTCGTCGGACTCGACTGATTATAGACGTCCTCATATCGAAGCGTCTTATGTGTTACTGAAACAAAACAGACGTTGATAACAGACCATCATATCATCTTCACAATAATCATTCATTCATTCATTCTGGAGATTTATATAGCGCCTCTTCAAGAAGCCTACTCATAACTTTTAGCATTAACAGAGTCTAAAGAAGTGTTTTCTAACACTAAGTGTGCATATGACATCGTCGAGTATGCAGCCAACTTGTCCGTAGTGTGCAGTATTAATTCTTTATGGATTAACTCAAGTCAACTGCATGCAGCCATGATTTCCAATACCTAATACCTGCAATTTTACTTACCAGTCCAAGTGCATTTGGACAGTTTGAGGAAGAGCGTGCATTTGAAATTGTAGGTGCTGCTACATAAATGCCCAATTACATTATGCTGCATAATCATTAACACATTGTTGGCATTTATATCACTGTAAACAACTCCTAATGCAAAATGTGTATTCGTCGCATCTTGCATATACTAGAAATATGACGATACATTGCTGAGAATTTAACACAGTGCAGTGAAATATATGCCACAAAGAGTAAAAGAAACAACAGTACAAAATCAAATTTATCCAGCTCAGACAAACAACACATTAGTGGTTGAGTAAAACAGCTTAGCTGTGAAAGACCACAACATAAGTCAGCTAAGATGGTCAGCTTTGAAAAACCTTTTAACTCTGGCTAACTATGAAACAAGGAACCGTACCTTCTCTCTGTTGGGGCACTGCTGGCTTTCGTGTTGCCCAGTTTGTGCGGATGGGTTTATTTCCAAGCCACTGACCATTCATCCCTGCAATGGCACACTCAGCATCCTGTAACAAGAAATACAAACCACTGTAGGAAGAAGACGAGCAGGCCTTGAGGCAGCTATGGGAATAAAGTGTTAGCAACTTCATTTTCTTATCCTTGGCATATGAAGGCAGATGGTCAGTCCTCTCCCTCATCATCTCACCAACAGTGTACTCATTATAGCAGAGTTGGCTATGGGTGCAGCTGTAACAGAAATCTCAAACCAAATTTCTGGCGGGGCTTTGAACCCCAACCCCTCGATTGGCAGTCCAGCACACTAAACACTACACTACTGAGAACACCTAAAACCACTGTAAAGTAATGTAATAAAACACAACAAAGCCAGTGCCTTCTGATGCAAGGCTAAACAATTCACACCAAGTGATTCAAAAGCAAGGCTCGACCTATTATTACCCAATCACCAGACTTCAATGAAACTTCTCATTAAAAGACACTGTAAATAAAACTTAACCTGCTTCCTACTCACAGGCACTCCCGACCCAGGCCAAGCGGAAGAAAGTAGTCTTAAGCAACAAATGGAACTGAGAGACTGTAGAGTTAGGGAGGTGGTATATTGCCAAAGGCAGCTTGTTCCATGTTGTCAGGCCAGCTACCAAAAAGGATCAGTGCTGCGTTGAGTAGTGTGGGCGAATGGGACTGCCATATCACACTGTCATTGGGCCGCAATAAGAACCATCTTATAACGAGGTAGTGTCATAATGACGTCAGTTTAATTTGGATCCATGTCCAAACGTGTTATATCAGAATTCATGATAAAATAAAGCAAGTAATAAAGGTCTAGCGTTAAACTCACCTCCTTTCTAACATAGGAAACAAATCCAAAGCCTTTGGACAGTTGAGTCTGAGTATCACGGATTACTTTACACTCTCTAAACACATTTCAAAGCAAACAATGATTACTGAAACCAGAAGTTCATGCAGTGCCTCTAATAACACACACCAGTTATTTCTCAGCAAAGAAAATAAAAAAGGGAATAAGAATAAGAAGAGAATTATAACTAGAATTGAAACAAAAATTGAATTTTTATTTTCTGGTTCTAACAAGTACAATGATAAGGAATTGAAAAACATGTGAGTACTACGTACTTATTAGCTCGTACTTTCAAGTACCAGCACATAAATTTGGCACATTAGATGATTAGAACCATTTCACTGCCATCACACTGATGTTCTGAAGAGAATAACCTTCACAAATTTGTACAGCCTGCGCACTTAAGTAATGTAGAAAAGTATCAAAAGAAACATTTCAGGATGTTAAATGAATTTTAAATTTAATGCTAGATGCATTAATGTTAAATAATATTAAATGCATTAAATTCGTCAACTTGAACTTACGACATTTCTCCAAAAGGTGCGAATGCTTCTCGCAGCTGGTGCGTTTCGATGTCCGCACTGAGATCACCAACAAAGATGTGAAAGTGATCTAAAAGAAAAGAAACCCATTCTAAATGTCAAAGTACATCAGCTGGACAACAGACATGGACAGATCAGCGAATAAATTATTCTGATCTTGAAAGAGAAAAACGTAAATGTGACCATAAAATGCACCTGTTTAGATCTTTCGTAAAGTCATGGGTGCAGCAATTTGTCAGTTACTTAAAAAGTGCCGTGTCTTGAAACATAAGTAGTATATGTACATATACATCATGCATAATAGCAGAAATTTTTAAACTGAGATAACAAGGATACCTACTGGTTGTATCCTGCTTGTTGTGACTTCCCGGAGAAGTTGCCCAGTTTACCTTCATCTCCTAAAACATCCAAGCAAAATTAGTTTCATTCTACAGGGTTTGTTTCAACGAGAAATGTTTCTTGGGAGGTCACATCTTGAACAAGTCGGCCATACAAAACTATTTTCTTATAAACAATAAAGAAATGTATGTCAAAATTTCATAAAAAGTTTACTAGAATTCAATATTATTACACACAGCAGATTTATTACCAGTTCAAATGTTTAGGTTTAGTCCATTTTTCACAAATAATAGAAAACATCTATCACTGAATTATTACAGCATTTTTATGTATGATAATTGGGTTGCCACAGTTAAATTCGACCCCTATTAAACTTGTTATTGTCTCTTACAACAATATCATGTAATCTAACTGCATACTTGTCAGTTTGAATTAATAAACGAATATTATAATTGAAATACTCACTCGTCCCAAGACATTCCGTTTGTTCATGGCCATTAGCGCCATCTGAGCAGATAAGTGATCACTGAACTCCACGAATGCATACAGATCATTCCCAGCCTATAAAAGAAATAGGAAGATAAGAACGACAATGGCATATACTCGTGAAGACATAGATCACAACATTAAACTGTAAATCAATTTAGCTTTTTAGCTCATAAAATGGAAGGACAAACTGAGGATGGGCAGCTCTCAAAAATCAATCTGTGCTGTTAGCTCAAGCTGCGATGTCTTTAAGATTATAATTTGAACTTACCCAAAAGTTAACGGCTGGCCTACCAAAGCCAGAACGTAACTTTAAGGAGAAAGAAAGAAGAAAAATTAAATATTTTAAAGATACTTATTATGGTACGGTGTGTTGTTAGCAATTGGTGGATCCACAAAAGGTTTCAAGTAACCTCTGATCTGCAATATAATAAGAACTGCAATAGGAACTACTGGATAACGTACAATCCACTTCCTAAACTACTAAAAACCACTTAAAATCTACTTTTCAAGATTCTTTTCTCTTTACAGTTTACAAAAGAGTATAGAAAAATTGTCTATATGACAATAAAATCTGTCTACACTAGGTTACAAGAACTAGCCAAATTGAACTAGAACTGTAATCACAATGGCTTCACTTGTTAAAAATATGTAAGCATTGTTTACTGTTTTAGCTCCCCCATAGGTATTGTAAAACGTTTGTAGTTCAAATAGCCCACAAACAGATATTACAAATTTAAACCTTCAATCATTTCTTAGTTAATTAGGATATATATGAAAACACTATTAATAAAACTTTACGGTAGACTCGAAGCTCACTCTCTGGAATATAATACTGCCACTGTCATGAAGAACTCACACTTTGTTCATTCATAACATGAAGATACTTACCTCATGTATTATCTTGCACCCAATACATGCTGAAATATTACTGAACAACGTTATCAGGAATTCTTCTGTAACTTGTGGATCCAAATTACCAACATATCTAAAACGAAACCAAAAGTTTTGCCTTGATTTTCATATAATATTTATATTACCATATTAATACTAATTGTGTTCATTTGCCACAGGATTACCCATCAACAAAATCATTTAAAAAGTAAATATATTAATCTTGAGAATGGTTTTTAATTCAGGATTATTCCACTACATTATAGAAAGTAGGAACTAGATCTACATGACTTGTTCGATGCTCTACATCCCTTTGATTTAAGCCATCTCCCATTGTGACATTGACCAAACGTGTTTTTTTAATATTTTCAACCTCAGTGTTTGTAGGCAGTGTTTTATACGGAACTTTCAATTTTCAATTTCTGATCCATCATTGTATGGTTTCATGAATTTATGTATTAAATTATTATGTTACGAAATTCACTCATGAAAAACTGTTAAAGATGACTGATGTTTGATTTCAGTAATCCCAATGTCTTGTAGAAATTGAATTTCTAGAAAAAGTTCGCGTAATTTCCTCAACTATGATTTTCGTGGAGTCGGCACAAAAAGCTTTAAGTAAACCTGTAGTTTAGGTGGGTAAATTATTTCCAAGTTGGTCAAACTGTAGGTTAGGCTGGTAATTTTTTACATGGTCAAGTTCCGAGTATTTGCTACGCACCCCTCTTCAATCAACCACGTCATCACCGCCTACCATCAAATCAACACAAAACGACCATATTATACGCATTGTCGCTGTTCCAATACTCACAGGGTACGCTGGAGACCGTCATCGCCCATTTTTACGGAAAGAAAATATGCTTCTTAAAATTATTATTCCAACTACACCTGAAACGACGCAATTTCAGGACACAGTTTCGAAAATGGCGACGCCAACACCATAGAGAGATCTCATCTCCATTACATCGTAAGAGCATGTATGGGTAAGAGGCGATTTTTACCTCATTTATTTGGCGCCGATTTATAATAAATATGTGAGTCCGACGCTTGGAAATCATCAACTCCGCCACTGCTCGTACTCTGTCAGTGCCAGTCCCAAGCCTGAATAAAGGAGGAGGGCGACGCTAATGGTCTTTGTTACCACACAGTGTCGTTAAACTGAAACTACTACTGCTTGGAAATCATCGTCGACATGACGGCGTCGTTAACTAAACGTTATAAACCTGGCAAGGAAAGCCAAAGCTGCCAAACCACTCGCGACAGCTGGGGGTATCAATGCTATACACCCATGAATCATATATTGCTAATTAAAACCGCTCAATCTATAATGATTTTCCAGCGCCCGACTGAAAGACAATATCATACAGAGCGCCAATGACATCGTCGGAGCAGAAGAGAGAGTACCTGCTAGGAAACCGTGGGTAACAAGAGAAATGATAGAAGAGATGGAGGAAAGGAGGAAATGGAAACACCAAAGCACCGAAAAAGCAAGACAAGAATATAGAAGATTAAACAACAAACTGAGAAGAACAACAGAAGAGGCAAGAGAAAAATGGTGGGACGAGAAATGTCAAGAGTTAGAAGACTTACAGCAACAGGGAAGGAAATGGATCGGACACACGCTGAGAGGAGACTCACTACTAAGAACGGTCATCGAAGGAAAAATGAAGGGGAGGAAGACAAGAGGAAGACCAAGACAGATGATGCTGGATTGGATGATGACAAACGGCTACAGGAAACTGAAAGAAGAGGCCCAACAACGAGAGAAGTGGCGACGTCGGACATTTGAACCTGCCTAACAGGCAGAGAACCACAAGAAGAAGAAGAAGAAGACTGAATTAAGTAGCTGATGACAGATTAACAAAACGGTAAACTTATCACAAGGTTCCATGACTTCTTGACTTCAAATAAGTAAATTTTAGGGTCCATGCTTTAAATATGTAATACTGTACCAGATCAATTAGAAGTTATGATAAAATTGTAAAGTTTCATCTCCTAATCATTTTGATCATGATTTTCAATGCCTCATTGTACAAACATTTGCTTTCGTCAAATAATTCGCTATGTATTATCGCTATGAGTTAGTTGAAATCGTATATATATATATATTATATATAAATTTGGTTATGGTTATATACAAATATGTATACAAATATATGGTCCTTTTATCTCAAGCTAGAGAAGGCAAACAGCCCAGCCATGGCACTTCGATTCATACCTAATGCACAGCATAAATCATAATAATTAAAGCAGAATTTTTAATTTTTATAATCTAATGCACAATGGAAAATTTACTGTTAACACCTCTAATTGCACATTTCCTGTAAAGCCTTGCTACAGTTAAGCTCTCATTAGAGAGCATTAACGGCAACAATGTTTTAAAACTGCATAATTCTTTAAAATATATTTTAATATGAGAGTAATTACAATCACATAAATAAGTACATTCTTTATTCAACCGGTTGCAGAAGAGCCGCACTCCTGTGTACACACATCGTAAGACAACTACAAAATCAATATCAATAATAGTACAGCATTTTCCTATAAATATTTTCCTCATATTATTGTGAGTAAGAGTGAAGATCCTGTCATGAAACCATGAGCGGTGGGCATAGGTATCGTGTTTTTTAGGGCATGAAGCCATACTTGTAAATAATCATTTGTTATGTTCAATTTAAAAACAATTAGCATGCCTAAACAACTTTATAAATATGAGTATATTTAAAACTGAAAAATGTTATTTTTACTTTTCTTCCAAACATTTATAACAGAAAATTGACCTGTTAGATCTGAATTAGCACACAATGTAACAGTACATGTATCATAGTCATCTATTTATTACATGACTGTTTCTTTCAACAGTAGTCCTTGAAGCTGCAAAACCATAGGACACATTTTATGTACACACAAAATTAAGAACTATTTACACGAATACCTATGTCCATTTGAGATTAGCTTATGACAATACATGTATGTATTTCATACTTTCTACAGTGTTACTTTTGCAGTTTCCTTAATTCGTTCTTCTTGCCTACCATTACCCAAAACCAACAATTTAACCCTGGCTTCTGAGATCCTTAAAAACACAGACAAATAAATTATGCAATAAAACACAAATATGAGTAAGAAATTCGTCATTTTCTTTTGCTCAAGTAGTTTCATTTGCTCAGCAAATATGTCTGTCATTTAGGCCCTGCACTTCACATAGAAATCTTTAAGTTCTCGAGCAACAGGTAAGACTTCATTACAGAAGGAATAGGAAGGCACTGGACTTTGAACTGAATACCCTGACCAAGTAATCTTCTCAGGTATATACAGCACAGATGCTTCAGACTACAGACATTCTGCATGGCTTGCCTCAGCCAGTTGATTTCTGCAGGCATTGCTGACAACTGACAGTAGTCATAACGTACTTCTGGTCTAATTCGACACCCGGCGTACAGGAGAAGCTGGGCCACTCCATAGCAGCTGGAGTCGAGGGCTACTTCAAAAGGCGACAGTGGTGTTTCGTAGCAATATATCCAGTGCTCACCGGACGTGAAAAGCAGCTTGCCACAACATTCCCTATCCAATTGGCAATTGTATCCGACCAGAAGCTGAACAACATCGACCCGGTCAGCGTAGTGACCGCCATCGAACACGGCTTGCCATAACGGTGACAGTCCGGTATTGTCCGCTGTGTCAATATTCGAACCGCTGTCGATCAGCAACTGGAGGTGCTGCTTTGAGATCGCCAGAGGGTTGCTGATAGCGTGAAGGAAGACACTGCACCCGTTGCCGTCTTGATGATTGATCGACGCGCCAGCTGTTATCAGAGACCTCATGATTTGCTGCAGGATGTCCGGTTTCCTCTTCTCCTGCACGAGAAGCATCAGCGGCGTCTGGAGTTCAATGTCCTCCGCGTTGACGTCGCAGCCAATTCTGATCAGCCAGCTGACCAGTTCCTCGTCGCAAGATGCCATCGCCAGGTGTAGCGCCGAGTGGTGTTCTGCAGTCACTTTGTGCACATTGCAGTCCATGGAGTACAACATCTGGGCGACCGACAGGTTCCCGGCTTCGACTGCTCTCAGGAATGGCGTCCTCGAAGTTGAATCCTCTGCCTCGATATCCGATCCGTTCTCAATGAGCACGGCTAACGTTTCCTTAGCCGTTCCTCTTGATAAAGCCGCTATATGAAGGACGGTCTGTTTGTGGATGTCTCTTGCATCAAGGTTGAACTTACCGGTTGACACGAGGTACGTCACCATATCCACGTCGTTATTTGCTACTGCGTACATCAGAGGAGTCCAAGCTAAACATGAATCCTTGACATTGGCTTCACTGGAGTATGGCTGATGGTTGAGCAGATAGGCTGCACATCCAATGTGACCAATGCTGACAGCCATGTGCAGAAATGAGACTGGCTCGTCTGTAAGAACCCTGTCTTGACTGAGTGAAACCAAAAGTTGCCTAACAGCTTGTATGTCTTCCAGTTGAACTGCATCGTCCAGTTCCTTTAGCGACATATTGAAAGCCCACACCACGAAGCAGATACCGTATCCTCTCAGTGTTCTAACAACAGGCAACCATACACAAAGTCTTATAAATAAAATTCACTTATTTCTGGATTATAAAGTTTTTTGTTTGAAGTCTCATTTAAAAGTGTGCCACCTAAGGAAAAAGCTAATGGCATTGACATGACTGAGAAACTATTCCACTATGTTGCAACGTGTCTATGTGATATTTGATTAATATTAACTAATTAATAATAATTATAAGTTGCATCATGTTCATGTGATATTTTATTAATATCAACTAATTAATAATAATTATACATCTAATATGATGCATTCCAATTCCCTCAATCCAAACAAAGTCCAATGTTCAGCTCCTCTGCCTTCTTCCCCACTGGTCTCCTGGTACCCAGATCTCTGGAAAACCCTTCTAAAGAGAATCAGTTCTCACAATAGTGCCCTATACTTAGTTTTTAATTTGCACTTCATAATTTTTTTTAGTTTAGGCCTACAGTTACAATTTAAAAAAATGCTGCTGAAACTTTAATAAAAATCATACATAGTTTATGAATTACATAAAGCACAAAGTTAGTAAATAAGTTAGTAAGCCACTAAGTAACTAAGTTGGAGGTTGCTAAAGAGCCTTCATTAGCATCGTACGCGCATATACTTTGTTCAACAGGTTTACTTTTTTCAATAAAATGGCCTTTTCATATTGGTTTTGATACACCATCACCAGTTAGTTCCTAGTGCGCTAGGCCTACACACTTAAGCACCATAAAATTACAATCTACAATGATACAACAATGATTATAATTTAACCACAATATGGATAATATAATTCAGACTATTTAAACCTATAATTACAAGTCCACCAATTAGACCTACTCAGTCAGTTACTGGCTAACTAACTGAAGTTTAAGTTCATGGTCAGATTTAACGATTGGGCTGTAGCTCTCCCATGTAGGCCCTACTCAAAGTACAAAAGCAAAAGTGCGAAGTTCACTATCATATCGATCTGCCTGATCAAGATGTTCTAATACTTCGTAAACCGATATCTAACTGTAAACAAACAGCTGATAACATTATAGCTGTGACTATTACATTATCGCCACCCAAATAAACACCGTCATTTTCGGTTCCTATCATTATTATTAAACAAAAGTACCAGAACTGGGAAACGAGTCCAGTTGCTTTATTTACCTCTCTCAACACTCAGAATTATGCGCACTCCTTTTAACTTTCTTAACCTAATTTCACAGACCTACAGTCGTTTATGCCAACCGGGTTTGTATACTGTCCTATCGCAGTTTAAAACATGTCTATTCCTGCACTGGAATCACAGAAAATTGGAGACATCGATAATCATTGTCCTTAATTTGACTAAACAAAGCCGCAAAAAATCTACGCATCGTTCCTGGCTCTCGTTCCAGGTGGACCTATCCGACAAATTAATGCTCCGGTTATAAACAGATTCTAGGAATACAAAGCTGCTGCCGTCACGTGGCTATGACTTGACCCACATTCCATGTAGCCTGACCCCGATTCTAGCGTGCGTCATTATTGATTTTTATAACCGACCTGCAGTTCGTAAAAACTGAGCTAATAGCACCAACAAAAACGTTATGATGCCCACGAGTTAAAGAAGGAATGAATTAAGCCACACTCATATTTTGCATTATTTTGCATTAGTGTTGGTTGGCATACTTGATGCTCTGTAATTAGGCGGTTTAGGCCTTTAAGCTTATAATATGGCCCAGTTAGCTACAATGGTTAGAGCCATGGTGTAAGAGCTAGCATATCTCTAACTCTTCGTTTAATATTTTCAAACTGACAATTACGCAGTATGATTACAAATCATTATGAACGGATGATCACAAGTTATTACAGGAGTCGAATTTAACTGTATGTATACGGCAGCCATGTAAGACGCCCATCACGTCCTAGGCCTACATCTAATTTTACCAACGCGCCATCTCGCGAATGAAAGGCTGAGTGGACCTTCGGGAGGGCATGAGAAGCGATCCCGCTACCGACTGCTCTTCATGCCATGCAGTGAGGTTACCACTACACTATGGACCCCCCCCCCATGGTTATAGAGCGTATAGGCTACGTCTCACGCGCCTCTGTGTTAGAGAGAGTGTGGATCGCGGTTCGTTTCCCGAAGGTGGCTTATTTCAGAGATTTAAATCTCGATCGGGTTAGCAGGGTCCGTATACACAGTGACCTTAAGTGGCGTGGCGCGTGTAGTGTTCATGAATGGTCTTGCCAGCAATTGGAAGAACTTGGTAAGCTTTCAAGAGAGCTATTCCTTCGTACACTGGAAGAACAACAGTTTCATTGTAGCCACAGTCCATAACGAGACACGATGGTACTCCTAGAGTTAGAGCCGCCATTAAATGACTAGCAGCAAACAGAACAGAGGGCACCTCAAAGTGCTTGAAAAAGACTTTGGCCAGGAGATTTCTGAATTTCGTGGTACAGAGAAATGATTCGACGATGACAACCCGCCTCTCCTTGGGATTTATTAAGAGATGTCTGAAGTAGAGGAAATGAATGAAATCCACAAGTGCTCCATACAAATCATTAGTTTCAGACAAGTCATATATTCTTACAGTCTTTCCAGTTTTCTGTCTTCTGACCTCACTAAGAATCACACACCTAGGTCCATTTTCTCCAGCAAAGCCGCATTTTGTATAAGCATGACCAAAGTCAAATACAACGGGTGTTTTTTCGCTGCTCGACAGCGTCAGACAAAAGGCACTTCTCCTTCATCTGGCCGGGTCTAGGGTGTACGAAATCGCCGAAACACTAAACATGACGCCGGCTAACGATGAGACGAATGTATTCAAAGCTGCTAAGGACGCTCTTACGTTACATTTTAAGCCGAAGAAAAACATTCAGTTCGAAACCTACGTCTTCCGGTCGGCGAAGCAAGAACCAGAAGAGTCCCTCGACCAGTATCAGGTACGTCTACGAACACTCGCAAAGCACTGTGAATTTGCAGACGCTGACAAGGAAATATTAGCGCAAATCATTCAATCCTGCAATTCAAACGCTTTGAGACGCCGTGCGTTGAGAAATGCAACAATATCTCTACCGGAGCTTCTAGACTTGGCTCGCACGATGGACTTGGCAGAACGTCAAGCAATGGAAATAGAAAATAAGGCAACCAGCCCTAATGACTATTCTGTAAATGCTGCAAAACTGGCAGACGGTCCAGGCAAAACGGGAAGACACCCAAATAAGCAACAATGTTTTAACTGTGGAGGGGCATACCCCCATGATGCGGGAAAGCAGTCTTGCCCCGCATATCAAAAGACGTGTTACCGTTGCTCAAAGAAAAATCATTTCTCAAGATACTGTAGACAAAAGTCAGAAGAAGCGCCACATCGCCTCCATGCAGTACATGCAGAACACACAGTGAACAGTAACGAGAAACCGAGGAATGTGAACAGTTTTGTGTTTGTGGTTAACGCAAAACTTCGCGGCTTCCCTCATGCAACAATACTTGTGAACGCGTGTCCATTATCCATAATTATTGACTCTGGAGCTGCAGTCAACGTGTTGGACACTTCAGATCTGAGCAAAGTGAAGCCGAGGCCAAACCTACAAACTACGCAACTGAAAATTTACTCCTACGGAACAAAGGAGGCTCTACCTCTGCGGGGTTGTTTCGAGGCAGAAGTACGAAGCAGTGACAAAGGGGTTAAGACAGTGTTCTATGTTGTAGACGGTCATCATGGTTCATTGCTATCGTGCGACACTGCGCTGAAGCTGGGACTTCTACAGTTCAACACTAATCATCTGGCCCTCAGCCCAGCACCGAAGATACAGTCAATCATTGCTCGTTTCCCACAGCTGTTCAATGGAATTGGTAAACTGCGAGATTACCAGATTAAACTCCACATAGACAAAGAGGTAACACCTGTAGCCCAAAAAGCTCGTCCAATACCATTCCACATGAGAGCTAAAGTCGAAGCCGAACTCGAGAAACTGCTCAATGAAGGCATCATTGAACCAGCAAGTGGACCCACACCGTGGATTTCACCAGTTGTGGTGGCAATTGAAACCTTCAAGTTTCACTCTCCACCGGCAAAAGAAAATTATGCTGCTTGGCTTGGAGGTGCCATATTTGGGTCATTGGAGATTGTCCACATACGTTCTGTTGGTCGCGAGCAATACATGAAAGGTGGTGCGATTCCGGACTGGTGTTCCCTGCTCGAGGCTGAGGAGGCGGAAGAGAGAAGCATACTGACGAAAGTTGCCAGCATTGTAAAAATCGAATCCAGCTAAACCTATTCATGTCTAATATACGTTGAAACATTTTCTCATCTAGACACTTAGAAATGAAGAAAAATTTGGGAAGATGTTAAAATAGTTTAAACATGACAACTATAGACCCAGTGCCCAATAACAACTTGAGAAATCTGTCTCCTTTAGCTTATCAGAAGCAACATATCCAAAATTCAAGTATCTGATATGTTTGCACAAAACTGAAGAAAATATGCCAATCCTAAAGCAAATAGGTTTTGTAATTCCTGTCTAAAAGTCGAGGCTTCCATGACACCATGTTGTCTGTAAAATAATATGATTGGGGCATTGGTTGGCCTATAGCCTTCCCAGTTTCCATTTGACCTTGAAAGTTATCACCAGTTGGGCAACAATATCTAGACCTATTGAATTTTCAGTTTGTGATTCAGCATTTTGAATGCCACTTCATATTTGTAACAATATATCTCGCACTGTGAGCGCTTCTGAAAGGCTTATGCAATGAGAAGCGCTTTATAAATGATCAAATACAATACAATACAATATAAATTGCAATGTTGAAATACGTGTTTAAGACTGGTCATATATGTGGTTTGGTGGTGCATGGTAAGGGTTTTCTGCATTACATGTAATTAAATGTTGTACTTAGTGCTTTAAAAGAATATTGAAAAAAAATTGTAGTGTTTAACACTTGATTTATTATTACTTTATTTGCTGTTTAATAATCAATCCAGTCCATCTACACATTCCAGTTCTTGACTTCCTTTTCTGACTGACGCGCCATCTATCGTTCCCTATTCTTCTTATAGCGCTTTTCCATTATGCATGAACACTACAGCGCGTATTCAAACGGGCGAGCGGTGGTGAAGGATCTCAACCGATCAATTCATTGAAAAATTAGCAGGGTCGAGGCCATTATACGGTCGCTAAATAATAACGAGTAGGCCCTACATTTATATTTGATAGGCAACATCGTTAAAAATCCAACATTTGCAATTGTTATCCACGGCCTGGCTATAGCTAGGGGCCTAGGGCCTACATAGGTTAGAACGCACGTGTAAGCGCCTCTTCAATGTAAACTGTAGCCTAAATGTAGGCCGCCTACACATTTTTATATAGCGGCAGTATGGCGTCGACCCTACAGTTCTACTGATGAGTGAGTTACAAGAGAGACGTACAGTCGTTTAGTCGGGCAAGGACAATGCATGCTGTTCGTTTATTATGAAAAGGAAAGATTGGTTTTGTGAAATTATAGACATAGTCTACACGTACTGCAGCACTTATAACGATCAGTCTTGTTATAAGTAGCCTAGGCCTATAGCTATAGGCCTATAGTCCTGACTGTGGCTTGATTTTATCGCCATCTGTTGGTGAATTGTATATATATATATATATATAATATATATATATAATATATATATATATATAATATATATATAATATATATATAATATATATATATATATATATATACATTATGCATTTACTTGCAGAAGTTGCAAATGGATAATTAATAAATATAGCAGTACATGTAGACTATGTATTTAGGCTTGTATATGTATTTATGTGTCTGTATTATATATATAAGTTATGACGTATCATACAGACCCCTATAAGCCTCGTACGTGTGGACTCTCCGTTAGCCTATATATACTTGCAGATTTAGGCCTAGGACTACTGTAGACCGGTAAACCATTAATTTAGCTGGGCTTGCCATGTAATATTAACCTCTGCTAATTTATATCGATTTAAATGTCTTCATTATCAAGATTCAAGAAACCTTGCGCTTTACAAGTTAGTGCAGCCTAGGCCTATCGATCCTTTTGATTTTGCCGCTTCCTGCAGCATATATAGGTAACCGCACCACGAAACAACTTGAAGATCCAATGACTTACGTGTATTTCAAATATCTATTGACAGACTTCAATTTGGCTCTACTTTTCAAATGTATGAACATTAGGCCTACACTGCTCTTTTTGTAGGTACCTAATAGACCTACTCTACGTCAGGCTTTTAACGTAGGCTACAGCTTCAGAATAGGCTACATGAAGACCTATGTGCAACGAACCCAAGTACGTCGGCACGGTTTTGAGAGCGAGATGGGTAGCCTACTATAGCAGTCGGATAGGGAGGCAATTTAGAAGTCAGGACTGCGCTTTATGTTGCTAAAATTTTCATAGATCCGTTTCAGTTGTCGACATTAATTTTATCGGATGAAAGTCCCACTCTTGCAACTCGACCTTCAAAATAGGTCTGACGATCAAGCTCTCGTTTTTTGCTAATAGCCTTTATTTTAATGGAACAGCACTAGCTACCACCTGCCACACGTTCAATGGAAACGTTCTTTACGTCTCGCATAATGTTATGGAAGATTGAAGCACCAATTTTTCTCGGTTCATGGATAAATTGGTGAGGTAAAAGCACTTATTCAAGTTATTCATTCTGACCATTGGGTGGGGCGTGTCCCTCTTCCCCGTGCCCACGCACCTGGGTAAGTCTAAGTATAGGCTTACATTGTCAAATGTTCTAATTAGAGTTATTACTGCTATTATGCAATAGGTCTAAATTAAGGGCTTAAGGAGAGCATGCTAATTAACGATGCGTTGTAATAATTATTTCGATAAGAGTTGATGAATGTCTCGGATATGTTCTTAAGTCGATCATTAATTCTTGGTGAAGAACTCATTACGACCAGGAGCTTCGGTCTTCAGACCTATAGTCTATAGGCCAATGTAGTAGGCCTAAGCCTACAATGCATGTAGGCCTACTACTATATAGGACTAGATTTACACCTTCTTGTACTTCCGAACTGATGTAACACCACCGCCGGTTGTCAGTGTCTGAAATAAAAATAAATATAACTTTGATGATAATTATATTAACAGGCAGAGCTTCTCATTTGAGGCGATCGATCGATCTCCTTGGTCGACCGCCTAGCAAAGGTCTGGTCGATCGGTAAATCGATCGCGCTCGATGAGTTAGATTCCAAGAGGAACCTGGAGCCAGACCATTATTTTGTTTATCTAAGTTAAATTAGGCCTACTTGTGAAAGTTCAGGTTAGGGTCGATACAACATCGACAAGCAGAGGAAGCTTATCGACAGTTAATAAGGTTGCATAATTGCTCTAGACAACCATTATAATAAGCAGCTATACGATTACGATGTACAGAATATGCTGTACCCAAAAGGTTCCGAGGTCGATCGCTCATCGATCGCCTACTCAATCCTCTGAGGCGATCGATTTTCAGATCGCCTCCTATTTCCAAATGAGAAGCTCAATTAATAGGGTCGATGGTAGTGAGATGAAGATGGTAACATTTATACAGTAACGTAACTACGACTTTTCGTTGGGGGCGCTTTAAGCCTTGACCATGGCGAGTGCGGTAGTAGGAGCCTATAGTGGAACAGGGGGCTTGATTTATTGGGGTGGGGCCTTCAGCTTCGTTGGGGAGGTTTAATTAAGCCCTCAAGCCCAACACTAGTTACGACCTTGTATTTATATAGCTATAGTTTGTTTATGTATGTATGTATGTATGTATGTATGTATGTAGCCTGTTTTGTGGAAGACTGACTGATGATGATGGTGACGCCACCGACAATGACTGATGATAATTGATAAATGATTATGATGTAGGCTACCCCGGTATACGCTTGAAGTCAGCGTCTCAAGCTAAAAAAATCACCTATCCTTCAAGATATTAAATATAAAACTTAAGGCGACTTAAAAACCTAAGACCACGCAGTATAGGAGGTTCAAACAGGACGTCCATCTTATCAGAGTATACGACGTGGCTGCAGGAAAGATAACAGCCTTATATATACACTGTGTCCGGAAAAATTCCGACCCCCTGAGATACGAATGAGAGAACTAGTAAATTGTCATCAATTTTTAAAATTCCAAAAACAATTTAATCCTGAAATATTAGTGAACTATAATTTATGTTCAAAATGTCCGCCATTGGCTTCAACACAAGCTACGAGACGCACACGCCACTGACTAACGGCAGCATCGACGACCAGTTGATCAAATTCATCCCAAGCATTAACAATTCGCTCACGGAGTTCTTCAATGTTTCTGACCTTTGTCTTGTATACCTTCTCCTGCATTATTCCCCAAATTTTATAATCAACAGGATTTAAGTCCGGACTGTTTGGAGGCCAAAGATTTGGAGGTATAAAATCTGGAGTCTCCTTTATCAGCAGTTCGACAGTTTCACGTGCTCGGTGAGCTGGAGCACCATCTTGTTGAAATGTGTAGTAATCTGAATATTGCCTGATATCAGGTAATAATTTTTCCAACAACAAAGAATCTCGATAGTAAGCTCCATTTATTTTAACGCCAGGTTCTATGAAATGTATGTCTGTTTTACCAAGAGCATGCAGATACACCAACTGAAACCATTACTGACTGGCTGAATGTTGGGCGAGTACTAAGCAAACGATTAGCTGGGATGTTTTTCTTCCGAGTTCCGGTGGCAACGTACAGACGATCATTTTGACTGTTCTTTGGTGTGGCGATGGTAAACAACTTTTCGTCTGTAAACCAAATAAAGTTTACCATTTCATCAGGATAGCGATCTAACAAAATCCTTGAACGCTCGAGCCGTGCTTCCTTGTTGGCTTCTGTTAATTCAGTCGCTCGTCTTTTCTTTAAACACTTTAGATGAAGGTCATTTTTGACAATTTCGTGCACTGAAGTTTTTGAAATTCCAGTCTCTCGAGCGATTTCTCTTAGCGTTAGATGTGATTGAGGTCGATCTTCTTGACTTAAAACGAGATCCTCAACTTTTTCGATATTTTCAGTTGTCCGTGCAACTCTCGGTCTACCGCTACCCTTGCGACGCTTACACGATTCGGTTAGATCAATTTTTCGTATAAGGTACTTTAGTCCACCTAATGTCCAACCCTTGTTCGGAAATTTTTTCAGAAACTTCTTGGCTCCATATTTCTTGTTTTGGCGTAAAAATTTTATAACAATTTTGTCTTCCTCGCTAAACGCCATTTTCTTGCAACTTTGTTTACAAAATATAAAACTCAAATACGTCACTATGACGTAAGTTTAAACGGGGCCGTTAATACATTACAAAGAATTTCGTTTGTAAGTATGTCAAGATGAAAATGCTTTTGTATTTTTTTAAATCGATTATTATCTACTATAGTTTTTTTAACCACATCTGTGGGGGTCGGAATTTTTCCGGACACAGTGTATATTATAGCCTATAGGGTCCTACTATGGCAGTCCCCTTCTGGAACGAATCAAGTCGATGGGAAGGGACCGTCTGTTAATTGATGATCAACAGATCTCGTCTGCGACTCTGGTCGCGTTTCTCACGATCAAGTGCATCGAGATAACAGCACCCAATCAGTGTGATTCTCGTTAACGATAACGATAACGAAAATGTTCGTTAACGAAAATAAAATGATTTCGTTAACGATAACTATAACTATAACTAAAAAAACATCATTAACTATAACTATAACTATAACGAAAATAACACTAACGAAAATTCATCTTTATTTTCGTTAATACAAGAAATAAAAATAGGAAGTGCAGTATGAACGATTCGACATAAATGAGAACGAAAAATGCGATACTTTTATTATGCAATGTGTCAGTTGCTTCTGAAACTCGTGTATTCATGAAGCTGAATGCACCCATGCTTCAAAGGCTTTCAAAGCTCTGAGCAAATTGTGAAACAGCGTGTTAATACGCACAATTTTGCTTATAGCCTTAATTATTGTAACTAAGTAGTAACTGAAATTAACGAAAATAAAAATCCATTAACTATAACTATAACTATAACTAAAATATAATACTAACTATAACTATAACTATAACTAAAATAAAAAATCATTAACTATAACTGTAACTATAACTAAAATAAAATCTGTAAGGAGAATCACACTGCACCCAATAAACAATCATTAGACGCGCATGAACTGACGTTATGCATGAACGTATTCCCGTATAATAGGCCTACATGGTGTCCAGCCATTTGCGCGCAAGACGTTTGCGCGCCGTCATTTGCGCGCGTCGCCGTCACAATATGCAAACAAAAGAATCTACGAAATAACCACTTTAATCATTTCAAAAAATCTGTATTGGTTTTCTACAAAATAAGTAAAAAATCTAACTACTTTTATTTAGCTGTAAGTTCAGCAACCTATCAATGTTTTTCTTTCTACGAAATGACTACTTTAATTTAGCAGTAAGTTGAGGTATGTTGCCGTAACTTGGGACCAATGGGAACTTGGGAACCAATATGCGAAATCAAAACCAGAACAATAGGTTGAAAAACAATAGATTGATATATACTATACATGTAGGTTTATACGCGAAGAGGAACAGGAGTACACATCAAAGTGCGAATAAAATAAGCCGACCCATCATACAGGAGTTCGCTGTTTGATCATACGAAGACGACAGGTACAATATGCGAAATCAAAACCAGAACAATAGGTTGAAAAACAATAGATTGATATATACTATAGGTTTATACGCGAAGAGGAACAGGAGTACACATCAAAGTGCGAATAAAATAGGCCGACCATCATACAGGAGTTCGCTGTTTGATCAAACGAAGATGGCAGACATAATAGTACAAGTCAATCCACACTGCGCGCGCGCAAACGTCCCGCGCGCAAATGACGGGCATTTCTTGCTGCGCTCAACCGACTGCGCGCAAATGACGGCGCGCAAACGACGGCGCGCAAACGTCCTGCGCGCAAACGACAGGGCGCCGGCCTACATGCGTACGAATGTATAGGCCTACATGTATGTGTGCATATACGCATATACTATGTATGTATGTATGTATGTATGTATGTATGTATGTATGTATGTATGTATGTATGTATGTATGTATGTGTGTATGTATGTATGTATGCATGTGTGTATGTATGTATGCATGTAACTATGTATCAATGCATGTATGTATGTATCATGTATGTATGCATGCATGTATACATTATGTGTATATATCTATCATCTATGTATGTACGTTTTTTATGTAATCATGCATGTATGTGTGTAAATATGTGTGTATGTATATATTATGTAAGTATGTATGTGGGTGTATGTATGTATGAAACTATGAATGTTATCATATAATTATGTGCGTGTAAGTATACAGCCTACAGTTTTAGGCGTACTCTTTGCCAGTGTTCCTCAACCTAGGCGACGTGCAGTGGCTTCTATCCCCCCTAAACAGCCGGGCTCAATCCCTACCCTCCCCCCATGGACCGGGCCTCCCCTCCCAGACAGTGTTTCATCTACTCAGTAGCGACTGTTTTCCAAGAATTTTCTCGAGGGGGGTAGTAACGAGACTTTTCCACCAAAACCTTTCGAGGGGGGTAGTAACGACAGTTTTTCAACAACAGTTTCCCCCCACCACAGGAAAGGTGCGATAAATCCTGCAATTATCCATAAATTTCACACTTTCTATACATAATTTCATCTCTTTAATTTTTCTGGGGAAAACTCAATCCTGGGGGGGACTTTACCCCCCCCCTCGAGACGTCTAGATTAAACACTGCCTCCCAGATCCCATATTGCCGACGTAAATTTTAGTTCATTTCTGATTAGAAAATGTGTCTGTAATTCATAGGTTTCGTCTGCTAAAATATCATCAACCCAACTTCTATTTATGCGAAGAAAGTGTGATAAAAATTTAAAAATCTTTCCCCCCTGTTTTTCACTGGGCTCAACTTGCGCCCGCCCTGTATAGGGATAGAAGCCCCTGGCGACGTGGCTCCCAAAGGTGCCTTTAACCTGCTCTACATGTAGGCCTATGTGTTGATAATATCTGTGCAGTTTTTTGTGTAAAAAACGTGAAACTACTACTGCCGCCTATTTTTAAAACTTAAAAGACTAACAGTGTAGTAAAAACCGCGACACTGCGATTGAAAACAACGAACGTTGCTTGTTGTTAAAAAAAACTGAACTGGAAGAAAAATATAAATAAAATTGAGACCAGATGCCTTTTACTGAATGACTTTTTAACGGTACCTTCCTGTGAAGACGGTTGGGAATGCGCACAAGTATTACGTGTACTAGGGCGGTGCCTCTTAGGTTCCATCACTGCTTATTTACAAGAGCTCTGTCGCTCTACTCTGGGTGTGCAGGGACGTTGACGTTGTGCTCTCCGCTCCTCCACACAGGGTACGTGAACTCCTCGTTTCCCGTGCACGAACTATTAGACAGCATCGATCGTGCTTTCTCTGTTGTCGGCCTTATCGTTTGGAATAGGCTCCCATTAGCATTTCGCCTGATGCACTCAGGGTTCACTCAGGTGCGTTTTGTTGTCTTAGATCTTAAGACCTTTTTAAGCCTTAACACCTTCCTTTTTAGCCAGAGTTGGGTCGGGCGCGCTTCTGAGTAGTAACCTTGAAGGGGAGCTATATAAATCTAAGTAATGAATGAATGAGTATTATTATAAAAAACCTAAATTAGTGTAGAAATAGTCGCAAAACTGCGGTTAAACACAAGGAATGTTGCTCGTCATTAAAATAAAGAACTAACTGGAAGAAATATAAATAAATTATATGCATGTGCGTATTATTATAATAAAAATAATAATTATTATACGGGTATGTTTAGTGTATACTGACAACGGTGAGTTCGTTGCCGTGAACTTCGCTGATGACGGTGGCTGAGTAGTCAGATCCAGTTTCGTGGCGTATCAGTCGATTGGTTCCCTCTGCTTTAACAGACACCTGTTGGTCATAAACATCAATCAATCAGGTCATCGATGAGTTAAGAAAATCACAACAATGGCCGATAGATTCAATCATATCGATTGAAATGGATGGATGGATATATGGATGGATGGATGGATGGATGGATGGATGGATGGATGGATGGATGGATGGATGGATGGATGGATGGATGGATGGATGGATGGATGGATGGATGGATGGATGGATGGATGGATGGATGGATGGATGGATGGATGGATGGATGGATGGATGGATGGATGGATGGATGGATGGATGGATGGATGGATGGATGGATGGATGGATGGATGGATGGATGGACGGATTATGGATGGATGGATGGATGGATGGATGGATGGATGGACGGATTATGGATGGATGGATGGATGGATAGGTGGCTGAGATGTATGTACAGATATCTTAAAGGTCGTATCCAGTATAAGGTGAGAAGAGATAAATACTGCATGCAAGGATCTGTGAAGCAGTAATATTATCAAAATATTACTCGGCTGATTTTAGTGGAAATTGTATTGTATTGTATTTTTTGTAGGCTATTTTTGTGAATCCTGGACCTTGATGATTCGGTCATCTAGGGCTGTTCCTTCGACTTCCTTGTTGAGCGGCACAACGGGTGATTCCTTGAAGAGCTTTCCATCGAAGTAGATGTATCTCTTGACGGTGTTTGCTGCCAGATCCACTTCGTACTTTTCCACCAGTCCACCATCTCCAGTTGTCTGGAGCAGCTTCAACGCCTTGTCCCGATTCTCACTGGTCACTCCTGACAGATCACATTTCGCGTTACATTTTAAATGGATACTATCGCATAGGCCTACTTATTCCTGACATATCACATTTAGCATTGCATTACTATCGCATACTTCTTCCTGAAACACCACATTTTGCATAACTTCACCGGAAACTCGTGCATACTGATTTCTGATACCTTACATTTGCCAAACATTTTAATACATTTGTATTACATCACATTAACCTCTTAAAAAATCGATTTTGATCACATTATGCCTTACAGTTCGTATTACACCACACTAGCCTTTACACAGAGCATTTGACATTTCAAATGAAATGTTAATCAATCAATCGATCGATCAATCAATTTAATCGCAATCTTGATCGAAATCGTAATCTTTAAACCTCTAAAACGCTACTTAAAAGCTAAGCGCGGGCAGAAGCTTATTCACGAGCGCTGCGTCGACTGGTCGCCCGTTATCATATGCCGAGGCCATGAAAATGAAGTCGCTAACGCTTCATACCCATGACTGTTTCTCGTAAGGGACTGCTCTTCTACAGTTGCATTTAGGGGTGCGTGAGACATGGCTCGGTATATAGAGGGTTTAACTTGCATCCGCTTCTTCGCATTCTTCTTCACATTCTTCTTAGCTTTCTTCTTCGCATTCTTCTTCGCATTCTTCTTCGCATTCTTCTTCACATTCTTATTCGCATTCTTCTTAGATTTCTTCTTCACATTCTTCTTCACATTCTACTTCACATTCTACTTCATATTCCTCTACATTTGCATGCCGTCCTACGCTCTACGTTATTAGCAACAAAATAGTCCTGGGATTCGAACCTGGATCGCAGTCGCACAGTTGAAAAACCGACGCTTTTAATTAGCCACTCTTGCACCTAAACCCGACGGATAGGGCCTATACAGTCTATAATTATGACATGGCTTACCGATTGCATCGATGTAAGCTTCGAAGTTTTCGCTGGAGGTGAGATTCCAACTGCCGTTCAAATCAGCCATGATGTCAAATGCTGCAGAGTGGAGAACTTTGTCTGATGCGAACTGGCTCGTTGAAACAACAGCGTCAACAGCTACAGCAGCTATTTATGCGTGCAAGCGCGTGCGCTCCGACTCTATGCATGCAAGTCAGGATATAAATCTTTTAAAAATCTTCCCTCTACGCGGCGATAATTGCAACCTACGGTGGCATATAAGGGCCAAATCCCAGATAACGACCGCTCTTCGTCTAAACGGCTCATGATTTGTACAGCATTTGAGGGTGAAAAATAAGGTACAGTCTGACAAGCATGGGCGGAGTTTATCAGGGGCTAGGGGGCTAAGCCCCCCATGAACCCACAGACTTGACCATGCATCATTAAGGTACAGTGATAAGGTATAGTTTAAACCACAGAATATGCTAACAGTCTAGCACTTTACTATATCTTATGAAATAGCCATCCCATCTATACCAGTTCCTGCCAGCACATGTGACTTTGGCCCCAAGGCATAGCAGCCACAATTAAGAAGTCAGAGGACTGTTAAAACTGGACATCACTTCAAGACCATCGTTGCTTCTAACTATACACTTGGACAACCTGAATGCATTGAAGTTCCCAGGGCGTCGCCTCCTACGCTCCGCAGAAAAAGGAGTTCTTATGGTTCCTTTTGCTCGTACTGCAACAATGCAGAACCGAGCTTATTCTGTGGCAGGACCAATGATCTGGAATGGTCTTCCTCTAGAGTTGCGTCTTGAACCCGTCCAAGACTAAATTCATCTGGTTAGGCACTCGGAAACAGGTTGCTAAACTTGACGTTACTACCCTTACGTCTGAATTCCCTCATTATGTCTTTTCAACCACGGTTCGTGACCTATGCGTCCAGCTGGACCAAGAGCTCACTTTTACTCAACATTTTCATCGTCTTGCTCGGGACTGCTATTACCAGCTGCGCCAGCTTCGTACTGTTACTCGCTCGCTTACGTCTGCTGCCAAACTTACTCTAGTGCATTCCTTCATCACAGCTCGTCTTGACTATTGCTCATCGCTCTACTTTGGCCTCCCATCTAGCCGCATAGCATGCTTGGACCGAGTCTTGCGCTCTGCAGCGCGACTCATTGGGCAAATTCCAAAGTATGGACACGTCTCCAGCTACATGCTGGAGGTCCTCCATTGGCTCCCTGTCTGCCAGCGCATCGAGTACAGGGTATAGTTGCCTTGGTTTTGCGCTGTCTCCAGGGCCTCGCCCCAACTTACCTCCGTGAGCTCTGCAGTTTGATTTCGGTTGTCCCAGGGCGTCGCCTCCTACGCTCCGCAGAAAAAGGAGTTCTTATGGTTCCTTTTGCTCGTACTGCAACAATGCAGAACCGAGCTTTTTCTGTGGCAGGCCCAATGATCTGGAATGGTCTTCCTCTAGAGTTGCGTCTACACCCTGGGAGTCTGCCTGAAACTTTCCTTACTAAACTCAAAACTGTTCTTTTTGGGCGCGTTGGAGTCGGGAGCGCCTCTGAGTAGTTTCCTTGAAGGGGCGCTATATAAATTCCCGAATGAATGAATGAATGAATTGATGATTCAGCATCCGTCAGCAATGGATGCAAAGAAGTGAAAGAACCAATGCATTCACCCTGGTACAATCAGCTGTATCTGCCTGTTTGTTATACATTAATTGGCCAGCTGAAGTTCCGTTTCGACAAGGACTCATGGCTAAATCCGTTGATGCTGTGTTGCAATGCGATAAGGATATGGAATCAAGGCGCTCTTTGACAAATACGCCGACATCCTTAACATCAATCCGCAAGTTCTGGCATCCGAAATAGAACTGTTTTCAGGCATGGAAAACGAAATTACCTTTGATGTAATTCAGAAGGAATTGACTGAAGCTGTTTATCCTCACTATTAGGTCTGCAGAATGGTGCGGTTAGCACTAGCGTTGCCTGTGGGTTCAGCAACCGCTGAGAAAAGTTTTTCAGCGATGCGACGCATAAGAAACTGGTTGCGATCAACCATGGGAGAGGAACGCTTTTATTCGCTGGCGCTTCTGAACATGCAAACTAGATGCTTACAGCTGCATTAGAGTAGTCGACTATTCGCAGTTTTTGGTGTAAGACATTATGTATTTTTTATTAATTTTTACTCAGTAAAATCCTTCCAAATCTTCTCACCAGAAGGCCAAAATTAGTACCAGACCCCGACTCAGGGGCTCAAAACTCCCCCAAACACCCTCCGTTTTAAAGGGGGCTGGGGCTGCTTTGCGGCGGGGAAGGGGAGGGGGAGGTATGCGTTAGCCCCCCCATGAACTAAAACCAAACTCCGCCCATGCTGACAAGGCATGTGCATTCAAACACTTAAGCCACTACAGATATAGATCTATGTGCGCGCGCACATTTACACAATTACATGCATGGATGCATGCATGTATGAATACATGAATACATGCATACATGCATATATATACAATTATACATACCGGTACATACATTCACATATACAATATACATAATTTTATAAACATTCATATAAATATATAATTATATGCATACATAGGCTAACATGCATGCGTATACCTGCATACGTATATCACAGAATAGAAAAGGCGCTATAGAAGCGCAATTATGATGGGGAATGCAGAGTTCTAAACTCTGTCTTATAACGTACGTCTGTATGTTCGTGCGTACGTCTACGTATAAATGTACGTGTGTGTACTGTGTAGTCTATGCGTCTGCGTGTGCCAGTGCATCTATCGTGTCTGTGTGTGACTGACTGGCTGTCTGTCTGTGGTTTCCCGTGTGGCTGTATGTGTGCATTTGCCTATGTGTCTTCGTCCTCTGTATATGTATCGCCGCACGCGCTCCTTCTGACCTTGGACGCTGATCGACCTTCACCCTCAACGCTGAATCATCTCGATCAGACGACCCCATGCCCTTGAATGCATGCAGGGCAATAGAGCGGCAGCAGTACCAGAAGCACAGGCACCGGCACCATCCACACCTCACAGACAGTAGCATGGACACGTACATACACAGAGCAACAACGTTCATCCCAAATTTCCACCCATCCCGCTCTTGTTTCGGCCCAATATTTAAAAATCGGTCACATAATAATTGTCTCAGATTATAGCCACGCTTAAAATGTAGGTCGCGTTAAGTGAAGCGAAATGGGGCGTTCAATTGGTTTACTATGCTGGATTACCGGTCAAAGATCGGGCAGTCGAATCACTATTATATAGCTCCGTCATATGATCGACACCAGTGTTACGGTGAAACTCATCGCTTGTAGTGGCTATGGGATGGGGAAGGAGCTAGGATAGCAGCTCGTATAGTTTTGTTTTAATTGTTCAGCCAAATGCTGCAGGAGTGAGTGCAAGCGGGAACGTGCATGCTGAGATTGGCAGGTGACCTGCTCTCGAACTGAACAGGCCCTGCCAGAGGGTGGGAAAAGAGGGCTAGCCTATTTGTCATGGGACTCAGATTTCACCCTTTAAGTAGGCGTTTTCCAAAGTTAAACGTATACAAGGCACGGGACAGGACCTCTTGCAATATTTGCACAGAGGCCTGCTTACCATAGTGGGTCAACAGCAGCAACACCTTAATTTCTACGTGGTAAATTAGCGGTAATTCGGCGGTTGGCGAAACTGATTGCACTGACTAAAGCTCCCAACATTCGAGATGCTTTAACTTTTCAACCATCAAAGATACCTGCAGCTGAATTTTCAGTAATAAATCAGCTTCTGCTGCGTTTTCATAAAGTCAATAGCCAATTAACCTTGCAGCTGTTTGCGTAAACGAAAATTGAGTAAAGTGCAACAGCCAGAGAATAGTTTACGCAGATAGAAGATGATTAAAACTTACAAAACAAGTAGGCCTGTAAGTAGACCTGCATACAGGTGTTCTTGGTGCTGGCCTGCTATATGAAGGCGTGAAGCCAAAACGCTTAAATTAGAATGTAGGCCGGAGTCTATAGATATCAAAGACCTCCTCCTCTTACTTATTAATTGCCTTAATGATGGTTTGAAGCCAACTGTTATTAACACAGAGGTGGCCAACCTTTTTTGGCCTACGGGCCACTATAGTTGTTGTTAAGCATGCGGCGGGCCGCAAGTGTTTGTCCTCACTGGCTCGAAAGAAATATAAATGTTTATTTCATATTAAAAACAATGCTCAAAAACAGGTAGCCTACGACTACACTATGTCATTAGAACTACAACACTAAAGTTTTGGTGTTTTAAGTACATCATTATTGTGTACTGCACAGTATTGGGGGTAAAATAGTAGGCCACCCAAAAAACCAGTGCCTAAATTGGATAGACGTCTTGAAGTTAAACTTACTATGTTCTGTTTTCACATTTGAAATAAGACAAAAACTGTTTTAATTTAGTTAAACTTACTATGTTCTGTTTTCAATAATGTGGCTATGTATTTTGTTAGTACATTGAAGACTGAAACGCATCCCTAGATTCGGTAACCTCTCTGGCTATATGCTGGACGTGCTGCACTGGCTCCCCTCCGGCAACGAATAACATACAGGATCGCTGCTTTGGAATGGCGGTGCTTGCCCGGCCTTGCCTCTGTCTTCGCGAGCTCTGCTGCCCTACCCTGAGTGCCTGGCCGTTGCTGCCTCCGCTCAACTGAGCTGAGTGGGCTCCTTGTCCCTTTTGCCAGTACATCTAACGGGTAGAACCGCACCTTCTCAGTCGATTGCCCATCGGTATACGGAACGGACTCCTCTTGGTGCTGCGTTTGCTGTCCGGAGTCAGTTCTGATACGCTCTATTCTAACCTCGACGCTGTCTTTTTTAGCCTTGCTTGGGTCGGGAGCACTTCTGAGTAGTAGACACGAATGGGTGCTATATAAATCTCTGTAATGAATGAATGAATATATGAATAGAAGGTCAACTGCAAGAATGGCAACCAAGAAGCCGAAAACAAGACAAACTAGTAGTTGTCCAGTATTTGGCTTTCATTCATATTAGTCTCAAATGGTGCTTCCGACGTGCACAAATTATGAAATTCTCCCTGTTCGTTCGTGGTGATAACAAACAAGAGGAAACAATAAAGGAGCGGCTTTACTGGGAGGCTGGGAGAGTTCCTGAGTAGGTTTCTTCGATGGGCGTTATGTCTTTAAATGAATGAATTGAATGAATGAATGAGAGGATCCAACAGTAGCTGATATAGCAGAATAGGTGGCGCATGCTGCTGAAGAACGGTGGTGTAACGCTGCTTGGAAATGCCCTGATGAAGTTGATAATCGAAAACCAGGTCCAGTAGTTCATTCAAGATGGCTTACAACTGCTAACAGAATTCTGCGTTTCCATGCTGAGTCTGCAGAACCACCACAGAAGGTTATCGCCATCGTCATCGTCATCGAAAGATTGCATTATCAAGATACTTGTCCAAAGGTATCCTGGAGATTGTTGATCCAGTAGTACAAAGGAATGTCTTCTTTGGACATGCTGAGAATCTTATGCTTGCGACATTAACCGATGACAGAGGTTATATAAGAGAACTGGCATCCGGACGACAAGGCAGATCCACTACAGTCAAACAGTTCCGTGTGCCAACTTTTAACTTTGCTGCTACAGATTACGTTGACTTAATAAGTTGGAAAGAAACCAGCAGATTCTAGAACTTGTGTACCTCCTCGTAAAAGGCTGCTGTCATAAGAAGAAATTCAGGAACTTGTCAAGTACAAAGAATGCGAATGAAACGAAACCATTATTGAATTTCCAAAGTCTTACCCAAGCAAGTTAAAGATGTACCAGACTTGAAACTAAACAGTCACCTTCTGTTTGACTGTCTGTGTAAAATGAAGATCAAAGTGATGGGATTTATACGGGCCATAGTACTGGAATCAAGAATCTGTATTAAGACGTTTGCTTCAAAATCTGATTTTTTAGCAAAGAGGATACGTTTGAAGAGTGATTCGAGAAAACTTCACAGAAACAATTTTTCAACAAATAATTCTAATCAAACCAATTTCGGTCTAAGAATTTGCATTATTTAGTGTTCATGTGAAAGTAATTTTGCATAGTTTATTTCGTTCATATCAGTGAGGTTACATCATTTATAGTATGCAAATTAGACAATTTAACACATTACCGAAATATCTCAATTTTTCGGTTATAATGAGATTGGTTTTTACAGTTGGGGCACCTCAAAACATAATACTAGAGGCAAGATATTTTACGCTAGCACTACTAGTATCCATACACAAGTTTTGCACCCCCAGCCATTTGAAGATTCTCCCAAAAAATAGTTACCTATAACTTTCACTCCACCCTACTAAGTAGGCACAAAATAAGACAAAAAAGTATTTACAAATTGGTCTTGCGGGCCGCCAATCAAGGAGTCGGCGGGCCACATGTGGCCCGCGGGCCGCGGGTTGACCATCCCTGTATTAACAGAACGTAGTCTTGTCTATATATGATTGCAGTAGTCACACTCATTCAGGATACTTTTCGCCTCTTGCTTGTTGTTTGCTTTAATATGATGATATGGAGCATTGGAGCCATTGAATGGGCTAATACTAGCCTAACTAGAACGATTATACCGCCGACTTTCCTATACGGATCGGAATGCTGGACAATGCGAAAACAGGATGAGACAAGAATTCTTACAGCAGCAATGAGTTGGCTACCAGGCTACGGAAGATCGCAGGGATTTCAAGACTGCATGCAAAAATAAGGAACGAGGACATTAGACAAGCATTATGTATCCAAGCAACCTTGCTAGACAAAGTCGTTCAATAAAGACTCCGATGGTTTGGACATGTAGAGAGAATGCCAGTTGACCGAATTCCACACAGCGCACTACACGCAAGATATGAAGGAAAAGGAAACAAAGGCAGACCAAGACTATACTCTTGATGGACAATAATATAAATGAAGACATAACATCACTTGGACTGGCACTGAGGGGAGCAATGGACTTGACAAATGACCGATGACAATGAAGGTCATTTATGCGTACCCATCGCCGCCAAATGGCTGGCCTGAGGAGCTGATGATGATGATGATGATGATAGTCCTGTCTAGGTTTGTAGACAGGTCCATTCTCGCCTCTTCCACTGTTCTATGCACACAGACTGCGTTATCGCTTGATTTATGTACCGACCCAGATAACTACTTTATTAGATATCATATAGGTCAGCTTTCCCACGCTAACAATTCCAAAGTCGTAAATCTACTTATAGCATCTCCCAGCTAGACCCTGTCTCTGTCTGTCTCTGCCTCTGTATCCATTTATATGTCTCTGTGGTTCTCTCGATCTCTTTCTCTCTGACTGTGTTTGTCTTTTTCTCTCCTTCTCTCCCTCCCTCCCTGCAGTCTCTGGGTCAATTTCGGTCTTTGAGACTGTCGCTGACTATAGAGTCACATGCACCTCTGTCTCTGTCTGCCACTGTGTCTGCCACTGTGTCTGCCACTGTGTCTTCCTCTTTGTCAGGTTCTGTCTCTGCGTCTGTCTCTCTGCACCTCTTTTCTATCTCTGTCTCTGTGGTTATGTTTTTTCGTATCTTCAGACTGGCTGTGCCTAACTGTGCCCTTCTGTGTCTGTATACATGTGTCTGACTGCATGTGTCTGTAGTCTGCATGTTTCTGTCTTCAGTGAGTAAGTGAGTGAGTGAGTGAGCCAGTCAGTGAGTCAGTCAGTGAGTCAGACAGTGAGTCAGTCAGTCTGTCAATGAGTCAGTCAGTGAGTTAGTCAGTCAGTGAGTCAGTGAGTCAGTCAGTGTCTAAATATATCTGCCTCTGTGTATCTTAATGTCAGCCTGTTTACTGTTGTAGGTGTATAGGCCTATATGGCCGTTATCAAGCTACAAAGCTAAATTGCTATAACTAAACCATGGCAAGCAGGCATTTAGATACGCGTGTGTACCTCCATACTGGACCATACATGTCTATATGCTTGCATGTATATAGGCCTACACTTAGGTACGTGCGTACCTATATTATATGCATCCATGTTTATGTGCATTGTTACGAATTTTTATTGTTGTCTTTTTACTAGACGCGAACTTTAGCAACCAGCTATATTCGTATTTCGTAACAGTTCTAACCTCCTCTGTTTAGCAATGTATATTCCCTCTATCGCACAATTCAGCTCTCCATGCACTATATATATCACAATCACAATCGCAGACAGGCAGAGGCGCGTTTACAGAAAACGGGGCCCTAGGCGCAAAAAGTTTTGGGGGCCCTTCTTTTGCTTTTTCTGAACTTGCAGACTGAGATTCTGAGAATTCAAAAATTCTATTCCACCGCTTAGGCTGCTTATCCCACTATAGGGCATTCTTTATGCATTTGAGCCTACCAAAATTATCAATTTCTTGGTCAAAGTTTGACTTCTTTGTTTCAGCAGATTCGATGCAGCGCAAAGCTAAACTAACTACACTCTTAAATTTGCAAAGTTAAATCAGCCGAATCCGCAGGCAACACAGCTAAGATTCATAGCTAAAAATTAGCTTACTAAGCCTTGAGCTGATCCACGTAATTTTGCGTAGTTATCAGAATGTACGTGATTTGCCTTAAATATCAAGCTGATTCTCCTATGCACGCTGTAGGTGGGTCAGCTACGCATGCTTAGCTGGATCTCGTAATTAGCGTTGTAGCGGGAGCTCTGGCTGCCTATGTAGGGTAACTACGCATGCTTAGTTGGATCTCGTAATTAGCGTTGTAGCGGGGGCTCTGGCTGCCTATGTAGGGTAGCTATGCAAGCGTAGTTGGCTTTTCATTATGCCTTGTTGCTTCTATGGTCGCCTGGAGGCTAGATGCTTTGTTGTTGTTGTTGCTGTTGTTGTTGTTGCGTGTGTTGCTGTTGTCTTAGTTGTTGTTACTGCTGATGTGACGGTTTCCGTTCCAGTTATTGTGTGGTTGTAGTCGCGGTGTAAGTAGTAGTATAGTTGTTGTTGCGTTGGTCACCCGTGGCCATACGGCCGAAGCTACTACTTCTGTTGGCATTTCTCGATCTTGAGCTGTAGTCGTTGTTGCGTTGATGATTCGCTGGTGGTCCATTGTTGAGTTGGAGGCGACGTGTAATGTGGCCTCCCTTGTTGTAGTCGTTGTTGTAGTTGTTTTGGTGAGAGTTGTTGTAGAATCGCTGTCGTCGTTGGCTGTTAATGGCTAGATTCGTATCCATAGACCTAGACTATTCCAGGCGCTGCTGATGTTAGACATAAGGGATAGGTATAATTCAGAAAAGGCTCTGGTTTTGAAACAAACTAGAGACTTTTCAAATTTTATTGTCGAGCATTCGACCTTTCGTCTACTCGACTTCGTCTGGAATGATGTGTCTAACAGTCTAACAACGCGATTTTATAGAGTTCAGTATTACAATTACATCGTGTATATAAATATATATAATCTTACGCCTACATCAGCGTTATATACATGAGTTCAACAAGCACATTATATATCTAAATATACGTCCTTATATATACATCACACAGTGGTCATCCTCTACAGATTGCCAGATGTTTAAGTGATTAGGGTGTTAATTGCCTCGTGGACGGTCGACCGGGGTTTGAAAATCGTGCAGCCTATTCCTTGATAGCCAATAGCCAATCAACGGTGTCCAAATCAGATGCAGATAACTGATGTCTGGCTATGTGGCGTTGTTAATGCAGCAAAGCCTCTTGGCGGGGCTTAATGGATGCCGATCATTACTGCTAGCCAGCTAACTTGCATAGCTGATTACGTATACCTAAGTTGCGATGCTATTTCAACTAAGGGTCATAGCCTGCATAAGTATTTGGATAAGGTATAACGACAAACGCTTTGTGAAGACACGTTAGCGCATAGTCATTTTGAGAATGCCTAGCCTCTATGCATTCTTAGCAGAATTACCAAAGCGCAAGTTACCTCTTCCAGCTAAAGTTTGCTGACTAAACTAAATTTTCCTTTGAAATAGCAATTTTGCATAGTTCCATGAAGTTTATCATAACAACTAAGAAAAGCATAGCTGAGAAAACTCTGCAATTTTAAGAGTGTAGGCAATCGTCGTTTTCCATAGCAAGTATAAGTTTTCCATCTCTATTTTGGGGAAATTTTCTCTGACTTTTGAACAAAAATTGTTAAAGAATTCAATTATTCAGCTACTTTCGACAAACACAGTCTTTGATCCTGCAGGAATTTGCTGGTGGAATTTATTATTTGCAGCAACGAACTCCATAATAAAAATTATACCGTCATTTGAGGTATCTCATTCTGCTCCATTTTTCACCAACGCTTTAGCCTGTGCTTTGACAACTGGTCATCATGTAGGCCTACACTTGATAATGTACATGATGACCGTTACGGCCGTTACGGTTTGTTGCTAGCAAGTTTGATGTTATTTACGCAAAAATGAATTATTAGCCTAATTCCTGTCCAAATGAACAAGGCGATTATAAATTACGGTAATATACTTTTATCATTATGTGAACGTTAACCTGTAAAAAATAGAAAGTAGACATACTAGGCAATATTAAAAATAAATAAAAAATAAAAAATGTTATTTTGGTAATTGAAAACATATTTTCATTCGTTTGGGGGCCCTCCGAGATTTGGGGCCCAAGGCGCGCGCCTAGTGCGCCTACTGGTAAACGCGCCTCTGCAGACAGGTGCAGACGTTGGACTTGGCTCTGCGCGCGTGCCACTATTATAAGATAGGAACAGACTTCCGAACAGTAAAACACCCGGCCTTTAACACGTGCCACCGTTACAGTGTATGCCAGTATTTTTGTCAAGACCTCAAAACTCAAGAGTCAAGACCAAGTTTTTGAACGTCAAGACCTTTGATATCAAGACCAAGACTTTAAACCTCAAGACCAAGACTTTAAACCTCAAGACCAAGACTTTGAAAAATCACAATCATACCCAGACTTGTAGGCCTATTCCTTACTAAAAAAAATTGGTCAAATCGGGCAACCGCGGCCGCTATTTTAATAAAAACAGGATTCTTTTGTTTTATTCAAGCGAAACAACTCTAGGGCCTAATACAGACTACAGTAGCCTAAGTGCAGTCTGCAGAGAATTCTGAATTTGTACTTATAAAAGTCCTTCATGCGAAATGTTACTCCAAATGCCTATATAGATGTTGCATTTTATGAAAACCAATTTGCTCAGAATTTTCTCACAAAGAAGTGGAGCCTCATAAAACAGTGTTTAATCTAGTCCCCTTGCTGTCGGGGAGGAATTGAGGGTTCTGGGGGGTATCCAGCTTATTGTAAAAGTTGACGACCGGGGGTAGTAACGATTTCCCAGAACAAGATCTCAAAAATTTTCCAGGAATTTTCGAGGGGGTAGTAACGAGAGTTTTCCAAGGATTTTCTTTCGAGGGGGGTAGTAACAGCCATTTTTCACCAATATTTTCGAGGGGGGTAGTATCGAGAGTTTTCCAACACATTATTCTACAAAATTACATGTCTTTAATTTTCTCACGGGGCTAAAATTTCATCTCTTTAATTTTTCTGGGGAAACTTCAATCCTGGGGAACTTTACCCCCAGGGACGTCTAGATTAAACACTGCTCATAAAAATTCCACCACGTGAAAAATACGTCGTACAGGACTGGTGCTGAAGTCGCTGGCACACACAGCAGCTTTTCAAGCGCTATATAGGCTAGATCGATGTCTCGGATTTTCATGAATTTCCATAAAATTCGACACTTAGCAGTGGCGTAGCTAGGATTTTACCATAGGGGGTGCGTGATGCAAATTAGTAATCTTCAGAGAACCTGTACATAAACTGGACTTTTAGGGCATCTCCTGAGGCATAGAATTTTAGACAATCACGGAATCAACTTTCTCGATCCTACTTTCTTATTTTAACAAATTCCCAGCGATCCGTTTATGGTTTATGCTCAAAAGCATTACCAATGTTTCACAAAGTGTAGCAGATAACTTAGTAGGCCTATACTGCTTAAAGACAACAACTGCTATTCTAAATTTAGAACTTCCTTTCCATCAATTGAGTCTTATATTTCTCTGGTGCAAGAAAACTTTGGCCGTCGATTTTTGTTCCGTGGCGTCATCAACACGGATTGTCCTATGTTTGTGAATCTAAGCCATAGCGAATCCTTATAATTATGTTGTCATTGGTCAATGGTGGTCGTAAATAAGTTATAAGAATTTCATGGCTGAAAAGGTAGGCCTACGCTCTGGAGTTGCAGTTGTTACAGGTAGGCCTAATGTGTTGTGATCCTCCCTATATAGTAAAGTTTCCTTAATGGGTCGACATGTAAGCTATCGGGTCCCTATATATAATTATACCATTCATATATTCATTCCGGAAATTTGCATAGGGCACCGTTAAAAGTCTACTGAGAGGTGCTCCAAATCAGGCCACGGGTAAGGAGAGAGGACTTGAGGACTCGGGAAAACAAATCATGGGAAGGTTAGGGCATTCAAAGCATTTATTAATAGTCCAGGGCATGCATAACAAGCTAAGTCTATCCAATCATTACATTAAAAAATTAGTTAACTAGTGTAAATTCCAGTTCAATTAGACATTACATAAAAGGCCTACCGCGGACCCATGGGCGGTGGAGTGGTGTGCGATGGGAGGGCGACGAGACAGAGACCGGTAGAGACCGGTAGACGAGAGTGGCGCAGCATCTGCAGCACATCGATGACAGTCTGTTCGAAGATTCTGTCCGAAAAAGGAGTACCGGCGTCGTTTGATGACATGAACAGGATTCAGCTAACCTCAGGGACGTTCTGGCGTCGCTTCATGACTCCTGAGCGCGTCTATTCGGGTACTGATACTTTGTCGTCGGAACGTCCGGACTGTAAATCGCAGTCCGACCGGTAACGAGCTGGACTCCATGTCCCCGGTCCGCTTTCCTGTCCGATCATTCACTCTCCAGTTCTTAAGAGACTTTAATCATCCACTCTCCTGACAGCCGTCGGTAAGACGGTAACCCAAACTTATCAACTCCCCCAACTGTCGCAGTCCGCCCCATGTTTCCCCAATTCCCCATCCCTCTCCTTCTCTCCCTTCACGCTCATCCTGTGCGGCCTTATTCACCCTAGAGGTCGCTGGTGTTGGGGGACGAAAGGCGATACCACTCCGCTCCGCGTCAGACGGTGGTGGGGGTGGGTACTTCGCCGTAAAGGGTTCACAGGTTACGGAATATAGGCATATATATATATATATATATATATAGTTATTTTAAACTACTGACTTCCACATAATATATATATAATATATATATATTTGGGTAAGGAGATCTTCTCGTGCAACTGAGTGGCCATTTCTAGTGTGGGTCTAATTAGGCAAACATTTAGTATCGTGGTGCATGTATTTTCGGGCGTGGGACGGTATTTTTTGCCATGCTCCGCGGATGGTACGATGTTTTCTAAAGACGACACAAACCCTAACCCTGACCCTAACCGACCCTCACGACGCGTAACCTGACCCTAACCGACTCTCACGACGCCTAAAATTACGGGAGAAAAATACATGCACCACGATACTAAATGCTTGCTAATGATCCGACACGTCCGGTGGCTTGGGCAGACACTGAGACACCCCACATACGTCAGTAGCCTATAATATCATGTATCATGCAGCATCCATCACACACAGAATACGGTTCTGACTGCAGAGGGGCTGAGATGGACACAGACAGGCCTTGTTGTGGCCTTTAGAGCACCGTAGGGCGTAGGCAAAATAATCTGTTGGAACAGTTGGCCAGGTTTTTGTAAGATTAACAATATATCAATAGAAAGAGTAGACCCTGAAGCAGAATTTGACAGGGGGTGCGTACGCACCTTACGCACCTTGTATGGCTACGCCACTGACACTTAGGCCTATTGTTAGGATGTTACATAGGTCTACTTTTGAAACTAAATATGTTTATTGGATCAGGTTCATTCTAAGACGTATCCTTTGCCAAAATTGTGGCGCCTAAATGTGAAAATTGCCGCCAAAAATAGCACGACACTCGTAATATAAAACCTAAAACACGCCTACACTTGCGACGACTTTGCAAACGTAAGACGCTCTGCCATCTGGCGAAAAAGCAGAACCCGCAGTGAACTAAAGTGTAATTTGTTTAGTTCAACTGAACACGCTTCTGAATCTCGATCTTGGATAATTTATATTATTTGTACCGCACACATCAAACTCAGCTCTAAAACCGCTATTTATTTCAAAGAACCTAAAAATTCTTCCAATATATAGGTTTGGCATTATGGCGGATTTGAAAATTGCGCTAAATGAACAGGGTACTGGTGATGGAGGGAGAGAAAAAACTGAATTAATGGTGGGAGTTTGGTTAGTGTAAGTTTTCTTTTATTTCGTTTAAATGCATCTTAGTGGCTTCCAAGAAAAAACAGTGTCTGACTTTAAGAATGAATCGCAAGATCTGAATATTTTGCTAATTGCTTTGATTCAAGAGTATCGAACCGTATTCCGTTATCGCTTTTGCGTTAAGCTCTAGTAAGTAAGAAGTGAAAGCAACCAAGATGGGCATTAGTGAGGGGTAGTCGTTTGCGATACAGCTGTTAGACATAGACCGCCAATAATTTTTTACGTTGGTTGCTTTTGTGCAACCACGGTTTTACTATATCGTAGACGTTGATGATGACAGCTGTTTAGGAGAAGAAACTAGATGGTCGCGATATTTGGTTCATTAGTTCATTAATAAACAGTTAAGCTTCCATGTCGCAGATGGACTTGAGGGGTGAATTGCCACTCTGAGTCGACATGCACGAATCCCATGACTGTGGACTGGGAGCCAGCATATAGCTGGGCTAGAGTTACTTCCCTGCTTATGATGGCACGGTGGCACCAAGTTCTTGTGCTTAGTGCTATAGTGACATGCAGAAACAGACTGGTGTGCTATGCTACTGATGGACCTCCATGTTGTGCAGCGCATTAGGGTTATCCATTGATTAGGTATACAGACCACTTCAGTGAAAAGGTGGTCAAGTAGAGTTTGGCAAGTCAGCAAGTCTTCAAGTGGCGTACTTTTGGAATGCAGATTGTGGGATATGTTTTGCAAGCTCCATCAGCTTTGTCCTACGGCTTGCAATGAATTAAGACCCACTAGACTCGTGGAAAGCTCTGCAGACAGAGGACACTTGGACTAGCAGAGTTTCCGGAGTATTATAGTTTTATAGATGAAAACTGCTTGAAAGAAGGCATGGAACAGACAGCATTCTGGTTACTGAATTTTTGGAAAAATTTCATGATTTGAAAGTGCTGTTTGTTCAGAATAAAAAATATATATACAGGGTGGCCCAATATAAAATGTCCCACCGGATAAAATGGAATTTCTCCGCAACCAATTGAGATTTTTCCACCAAACTTTCAGCATTTATAGAGGAATAATTTTTCAACAATCTACGAAAATTGTACTAAACAATGTGCATAGCTTCAAAAGTTACAACTGTTTAAATATTAAATTCAATTTTTTCAAAATTCCGCAGATGAACGGTCCAATAATAGTTAATTCTTTAAGATTTTTTCACAGAGAAATTGTTTTGTAACACCCACTGTTGCACAGAAGGTTTTTCTCACTGATGACAAAAACTTTGACCTGAACCCGCCGGTTAACCATCAGAACGACTGAGTTTTGGTCTGTCGGCAAAAAGCGCGATGTTCACAAAAGTCGCCTGGTGGTCGAGAGATCCAAGTTTGTGAAGCACGTCATGGTTTCTGCTGGCGTGTCTTACGGTGGTAAGGGAAGACTGCACTTCATCCCAGACAAGGCTAAAGTAAACGCTCAACTTTACGTTGAAACTCTGTTACCCCAGACTAATTGAAGACTGCAAGTCTATTCTACCGTCTGGTTTCATTTTCCAGCAGGACGGTGCGCCTGCTCACACCGCAAGGTTGGATCAAGGCTTTATTGCCACCAACTGCAGTGAATTCATTGGCAAAGATGAATGGCCACCAAACTCTCGAGACCTTAACCCTCTTGATTATCACGTCTGGGCCCTCTGGGAGCTATGCTTGAACGCTACAAGACATTTCATCCAAAGCCGAAGAACATTGACGAGCTGAAAAAAGTCTTGCAGCTAATATGGAACCAGCTGCCGCAGGACTCAATCAACAAGGCCATACTGAGCTTCACAAAAAGACTTCGAGCTTGTGTGAAAGCTAGGGGTGGACACTTCAAACATGCCTTGAGATAAACTGCTCAACAGATTTCTGATTTCGTAATGAAAGATGATTTTATTTGACATTGAAAATTGCAAATGACTGTCCGTTTTTCTTCGGAAATTTGAAAAAATGGAATTAAACATTTAAACAGCTGTAACTTTTAAAGCTATGCAAATTGTTTAGTGAAATTTTCCTGAATTGTTGAAAAATTATTCCTCTGTAAGCGCTGAAATTTTGGTAGAAAAATCTCAATTGATTGTGGAGAAATTGCATTTTATCCGGTGGGACATTTTATATTGGGCCACCCTGTATAGTCCATTAAAAAGAGCAAGTTTAGGAAGCGATTCTGTTTACTTTGAAGTTGAATTGGTTTCTTTGAAAATATATGTTGGCTAAGACATAATTATAGTGGACAAATATTTTGGTTTTTAGAAAGAAAACCTTCTCAGAACTTAATTTCTTGAGTTCTGGAGTACAAATCAAGCAATGCGGAGGTCAGGAGCTCCTAGCCAAACAGGAATTGCCCAGAAACGACCTCGATTTGCTCCACCTTTTTTGGGAAGTTCTACAATTCCAGTTGCCACTTCCAAGGTTTGCTTTTTGTCTTCCAGCCATTCAGATTATGATATAGTAGATTTATGGTATTGTTAATCTGTAACAAGTTTCGTGCGGGAGTAATTTATGCATGTTGTTGTGATTAAATTACGTGGTTTAACCTTCAACTCGAATGGAAATTTTTTCCTTTTTACACAGTTTTGCCTAAGACTTTAATCTTCTTAGTTTTGTAATGCTGTTAACTTTACTGCTATGAGAATTCCGTTATTCACCAAAAATGTTGTAAATCTAAAACTCGTGTATTTAGTAAGTCACAAGTGCACCAATTGTTTAGAGGCCCGTAAAACACACTTTGATATAGCGTCGGTGAATAAGCTCGTCTCCCTGACGCAGCTGTTGTGTGGCACTGAGAAATTTCAAAAGATTTACATTACGTTACATTCTAAATTGCAGCCGAGCAACACCTGCAAACCTACAAACGCACCTGCAGCAGGCAACGTAAACGATGGCCGTCGAACCGCAAACGACATTCTCAATCTCATAGAAAATAAGACATCTTCAGAACAGCCAGCAGAGGAGGCCGAATTCTCACCTGCTATCGAACAGAATTTGACGAATGATGTTTCTTTTTCTGCCGATTCAAAGCCGCCCGACTCTCGTCTCGGTCGATTTGCCCCTCGCAGCAGCATGTTTGAAATTTTTGACAATGTAGGAAATGCTGTAAGCACTGGCGAAAAGGGGAAGACGAGCATGCTGCAAAATATTCCACCACCAAACAAATCGGCTTCTTTAGACAGAGCCGAGAAAAACAGTCAGCTGAATGGACAAGCCAGAAGCAATAAGGATAAAGGTACAATATTTAAAACCTTCCTTAGTTTTGTATAGTATGTTCTTTTTTTGTGTTGGTTGGCTCAATTAATGAGTCTTCTTTTCTTTACACTAGTACCTTCTTTCTATGTTTGAGCCGTGAAGTCAAAGCAAGAGCAACTTTGGTATTGTTTTCATAATGACCGGTTTATTGCAAATAACTAATAATAATGCCTCTATGTTACCTAACCTTGCTCTATCTTGATATATGATACCTGACTTGATCCTTCCTTACCTTGCCATCCCATTGTTACATTTCTGTAGACCCTATTAAGAATATTGTAAAATTTCTATAGATCTAATTAGGAATATTGTAACCATTGCCGTGGACCTTATTAAGAACTTATCAGAGGTACTAGAAATGTATAACAACACCCTGACGTCACTGTTTTTCATGCCATAGTCCTTGTTTTAATGGAGAATCCATTTAAGATTGGTGACTGCTTCTTACAGTCTCATTTAACCCTTTAATGACGAGCTGCCTATGGTTTCCCATAATTCATTTAAGATACACGCTCGTCGTTAAAGGGTTAAGTCAGAACTTTAAACCATTTTATTCAATCATGATTTCATATTGTCGGGCCCGTTTCTACTCTGTTGCATCTGCATCAAAGAGGTGCACTATAAAGTCTCTGATTACATTTACTATTACAAGTAACTGAACCACTGCCCATACTCTGGTAGTGCCAGTCCCAAGCCTGAGTAAAGGAAGAGGACGCTGCTAATCATCTTTTTATGACACAGTGTAATTAAACGGAAACCAACCAAACAATACAAGCAGACGACTGATGATTCTGTTTGTCATTTGTAAATGTATAGGTAACAACGAATATGTGGCTCGCTACTTCAGTGTCATGTGGTGCAAACTTTCTAAAAAGAAGGTGAAATTTGTTTGTCACTTGCTCTGCTAATTAATTAAGTGAAATTTGTTTGAGAATATTACATCAGTTTTCCTAACTGATGTAATATTTTTGTTTGTAATGACATTTGACTAACACAGAGAGTGCTTGTGAGTAGATATCTTGAAGAGACACTATGAATTTTCAGAATGAATTATATTACTATCCCTGCTGCACCTATTTGCAAAAGTAGACTGGTAAACATGACATCTAAATTAAAGTATTTGCCATACTTGAACACATAATGTTGTGTGGTGGGGGGGGGGGGTGGTGGTGGTGGTGGTGGGGCAGTCAAGGGAATGCCAGGCCTTCTGTGCCAAGTCTGCCTGTTATCCCTACAAGATAGGTATTTGAGTACTAATGCAAATGAGGCATCTCTGTAGGAATGCTGTTGTCATAGGTGCACTTCATCTGAGATCTATCAATCCTGGGATCTTGTATGTGAAAAAATCTGAAAACCGTTTTTTTATAGTATTTTCAAGTGCACAGTTTTGTTAGAGCCACTTGAATAATTGCCTTTAAAATGAGGTTGTGGTAATGTGGTGTATAATGAGGTAATTTCTATAACTGAACTGAATTAAGGATTCATGCTTCCGATAGTTATATCAGAATTTGTATTGTATTTAAATGTGTTATGATGAGACTACTGTTTAATTTATGATGAGTTGAAATTTTTTAATGAGTTTTAGAGATTTATTATTTAATAGTTTTTATAGTGCAGTATTCTTTTTGTAGCACAAGACATGGGAAGATGATGGTAAGCATTAGGTGACTTTGTTGATGGAATCTATTTATTAACTAGCAAACCAATAAATTTATTTGTTTATTAATTAATTTAGTCTCTTAGTAATATTGTTTGACATGTTTTTTAATTGGATTTGCTATTTCCACAAAATCACATCTTCTAAATGTCTTTACCAATATCTTGCAAGGCTAGGGTAACGTAATAGGCCATGAAAAGTGATTTAAGTGTTAGGATAAGCGATCTTGTACTTGATCGACATCTCCTATAAGCCTGGTGATTAAGATTTCAGTTCAGATTTAGTCTTAATTATGGTTTGGGCTAAGATGTCTTATACTACTATGTCGCTGACTTTTACTGATTACTTTTTGTTTTCTGCAATATTTTAGCAATTCTTATTGTTCGAGGCAGTACAGCCATTCTCGTAGACATGGAAGGCAAGGAGTAAGTTGTTTCTCTTCTTCCAAAACATTCTTTACTCAAGACAAAGGCGATGTTTCTGCTTGGAAGTTGGCATGTAGCTCTTCTTCACATACTTATTTTTTATTTTATTATTTGCATTGTACGTTTGTATTTTTCAGTTTACTGTTAGAGTTTCTTGATCTATAAGTTTCCCTTGTAAGAAGGTAGAGATATTCACCTTTGATTGGTTTTGCTTGAAGCAGACTTGAATCTGAGAGGGTGCAGAGGATATTGGTTGTTATTTAAATTTGATTCTTATTCTGAAACTGTTTTCTCAGGATTGGTCAAGAAAGCGGGTATAAAATCTCACAACTTCAAGAACTCACAGATGGCCAGCTGCTGGTGATTGGAGGAAAGCAAATTCAGGTTGACAGCTATAATCAAATCTCGTATAATTCGTGTAATTGCATTCAAGTAATCAATCAGTCAAATCACCTGTAATAATAGTCATATAAGTTATCAATTGTATGCTAATTAGCAGTTTACATAATGTTGCTTCAAGAGCAAGTGATCAGGAGTTAATATCTTTGTTAGGCTAAGTTATTTTAAAGTTCATTTAGAACAAACATTTCATCAATTGTTATATGATGGTAGTACTAACTGAAATGAACTGTTGTTGCAGAGAATATGTTTTGTGTTGAATATTGGACAGTACTGCAAGATTTTGTGAAGTGTGTGCTTTGCAGTATAGTTCAGTTGAAGTACCTTTTTAAAGTCTTGTCACCATATATATATCGTTATTTTGGATTTAAATTTGTGTCCAGGTGATGGGAGTGCTGAGTGAGGAACAGTACAGAAGTGGACGGTGTTTCCAGATGGGCTTACCACCGATGGAAGCAGAAACTGCTCCAGCTGATTCCAGTTTGTTTTCCTAACTTATACTCTCTGCTGTACAGTAGATTTTCTTTATTAGTTTTTTAGGCTTTTCAAGTCTTAGGGTGCTCGCTAGTGTAGTGGTTAGTGTGCAGGACTGTCATTTTAGACGTCGGGGGTTCAAATCCCTGTTGAGGGCAGAAATATGGTTTGAGATTTCTGCTCCACGTGCACCCCCTAGCTGAATCAGCTATAATGAGTACATCAGTGCACTGAGGGAGATGACTGACCACCCGCCCTGGTATGCTGAGGCTAAGAAAGTGAAGGAGAGGACTGCATACCCATGGCTGCCTCTGGGCTAACTTAAGGGAGGCTAAGAAAGAATCTTCTGGCTTAACAGCTGCAATCACTTGATCAATCATTTTGATTGATTGCAGTTCGAAATATTGTTATAGGTAACTCTTCTGCAGCATACATTTGCTAACTGAGTTGCAACACACTTGATTACATCATTTTGACAGTCATAGGTACAACGCCTTCGTGAATATTGTTTATAGGTAACTTTGTGCAGCAATACATTTGTTAAAGTATTAAGTCTTCAAATACAAATAATACACCTTTGTATGCTGATAATGTAATGTGCTATTTATTCATCAGGAAAGTAGTGTAGGTGGTGTATTAGCATAGAGGCTTTATATCTGTTTTGGCATTTTAATGTTTATTGATTAGGATTGCAGTTTAAAGCCATCCATTTTAATAGTTGCACAAAACTGTTTAATTCTCGTCTGTTATGGCATTCTGAATCACCTAGGTTTTCTTTGTTGAAATATAGACTATTTAAAATTGTCCTTTAGATGTGTTTCTTTTAGAAGGCTGTTTTCTTTGTTAACAGTTTTTAAACCATTTGTGAATCCAAAGAAGGGAGACACAGGGCTAAACACAGACAGACTTATCAAGAAGGTATGCCTTTTAGAAACTTAAGGCAGATTCTATATGGTATGCTAATTGTATGCTAATTAGCAATTTACATAATGTTGTTTCAAGAGGAAGTGATCAGAGGTGATCTAATTATATTTTTAATCTTGCTCTGACTGAGGTCTGATAAGTCCTACTCCAAATTCATGTTGATTTATATCATATCTCATGTTGCCATGCATTTTTGCATTTATGTGGTTGTCTAATTAGGAGCATGTTTTTCCTGTGAACTAATGATTACATGTTTGATCTGGCCTAATGAACAGCGTGTAAGTATCCTAGACAAGTTGTTTGTACAAACTTGTCTCTGTTACCAAGCATTAGAGTTTGGTTCCGGCATAAGCTGGGAGGCAAGGTTGTAACTTTGCCCCACAAAGTGGTGGTTACCCACTTTCTTCTCTCCCCCCTTCCCTTCTCCCTCCCCTCTTTAACCCTTCTCTTCCACCTGTTCAAATATATGTAGCCTGCTTTGTACACCACTTTAAGGTCATTTGCAGATGTGCTGTTTCACAACTGTTAATATGTTGATGACACTGAGGCTCTTTGAAACACCAACTAAAGGCACGAAGTTAGACCCAAGGATAAAAACATGTGCGTAGCTAATGCATGCTGATGTTGTTTGTTTTTTTAGATGGCAGCTGTGCTGCAAACAGACCTCAACGATCCCAAAGTCCTAGTGATGCCACGGCCAAGTGACAGTCATCAGGTATTCAGATTGATTTGAATGTTTCAAATTCCTTCATAGGTTTTATAGAATGGATTGATTGTCTTTTTAGATTTTGATTGTTGTTGTGTTTAAGAATTAATTGTCTGGTTTAAATTTAGTAGTTTTTAGTAGGCTCAGTTTTGAGCTTAGTGTATGATTAGAAATGAGTATTTTGAATTAATTGAGAGCATGTTCTGAATTGCTTGATGCTCTGTTAAGAATTGATTGATAAGCTGTTGAAATTGATTAATTGTTTTTTAAGTAGTTTGTTTAGGATTAATTCAGTTTTGGAAAATTAATGGAATATTTTAAAGTGCTGTAAGTTGTTTTATTTATTGTTATGCTGTTAATACAAATTGTATCTTCAGACATGTTGCAGCATGTTTGAGAGTATCACTGAAGAAGCTACATAAATAATGGATATAAATCATATAGAACATAGTACTAAACTTAAGTCATCTGTTTCAGCTTCTTTCCCTACCTTGTAGCTTGACGTCTGGTTTCTCTAACTTATCGAATCTGACTTCACTTTTCTAATGGGTTTTGACTTTGACTAAAATTCCACTTGAAGCAACCATTGATTTCCTTATGTATTATGAATACAGCATTATAGAGCTCATTAGATGTAACGAGTTAACTTTTTCTTATTTCCCAGTGGCAGCACAACACTGACCATGTGCCAGTGGTTGACGTAGTTGTGGAGTCGGGCATTGGTCGGCATCTTCGTCCTCATCAACGTGACGGAATCATTTTCCTCTACCAGTGCATCATGGGAATGAAATCACATCGCGGATGTGGAGCTGTACTAGCGTTAGTATCTTGGCATCTGTTCTTATTCTTATTATTTGTTGTTGAGTAGTTTGGCTTTACTCATCTGTGAGTACTTTAGTATTGTCATTGCAGCTGCTTTATTAGTGTGTGATTGATAATCTGTTAACCCTTAGACCGCCGGAACCGAACCCGTTTAATTCCCAAGCAAATCTGGTTGAACGCCGGAACCGACTATAGGCGGTCACAGTTACACAAATGAATTGTTGAACGCCGGTACCGCCTATAGTCGGTAACAATTCTGTGACTGTCTGTGATGACTGATGTATATGTGCTGCACCTAACGACCCATAGATAATACAGCTGACGTCACAGGGTGACGTCACAGAAATCTATTTTTAGGTAGGGTTAGGGTGAACTGTCCTTTTTTCGCGTTGTTGTCGCAGTTGTTTATTGTAAGTGGGTGTAGAATTAGCAATGTAGAAGTTTGAAAAGTTGTGTGTTAGTTATATATGTTGCAGTATGTTTGAGACTATCAATGAATGAGCTACACAAAGATAGATATACATAGATTCATATAACTCAACTGTTTCAGTTTACTTACCTACCCTCTGTAGCTTGACTTCTGGTTTCTCTAAGTTATTGAATTTAACCTTGCTTTTCTAATGGATTTTAACTTTGACTAGAATTCCTCTTGAAATTACCATTGATTCCTTTATGCTTTATGATTATGGCACTATAGAGGTCATTAGATTTGACGAGTTAACTTTTCGTATTTCCCAGTGGCAGCACAACACCGACCATGTGCCAGTGGTTGACGTATATGTGGAGTCGGGCATTGGTCGGCATCTTCGTCCTCATCAACGTGACGGCATCATTTTCCTCTACCAGTGCATCATGGGAATGAAATCACATCGTGGATGTGGAGCAGTATAGCGTCAGTGTCTTGGCCTCTGTTGTTATTCCTTACATTTACTTTGACAGTAAAATTCAGTTTTCTGTGCGACTTACACAAGACACTGTAGAACTATGCAACCTGTTAGAAAGATTGGCCACGTGTTGGATTGCTGTTTTCATATGTGCTGCAGTCATCATTATTATTTGTTGTTGAGCAGTTTGGTTTCCAATCTTTTAGTAGTTAGCGTGTAGTTGCATGAAGCCCACTATGTATGTGGCGGTTTAAGGGTTAACCTAATTACTCGAGCTGTACTGAATATTTCTATTTGAATCTCTTCGGATCTGACTTGTGCTCTGAGTTGTGTCTTTGTATTTGACAGAATGTTTTCTTAAATCCTAGTATGAATAGTCAATGCGCTGTGCTGATTTTACCATCTGATATGAGTGCACTATATAAAATTTATGCTTATAAGGTCTGAGCAAAGTCAGGTGCTTTGGTTCTTGTATTTTATATCACGAATTGTTTTTGGCAGAATAAAATTGATTCATATTGTTGCACGTCTGTAATTGAATGTAACTGTTGTAACTTGTTTTCCATTTGGTTTCATTTTGTTTAGGGATGAAATGGGTCTTGGAAAGACGTTGCAATGCATAGCATTGATTTGGTGAGTTAGCTGAACCAAAACAATTGAATTGAAATCACTCATTTGCATCCATGTTGGTGGCGGTGTTGTTTGTGGTGTTGTTGTTGTTCATCGTGGTGGATGTGGTGGCGGTGGTGTTGTTCATGGTGGTGGTGGTGGACGAAGTGGCAGCAGTGGAAGATTGGTGGAGGAGAGTACCGAAACAGAACCGTGTTGAAAGTTATTTGTAAGGTTACTAAATTACCTAATAATGTGTTTCCTGCATGTTTAGGATGTTGTTCAAGCAAGGTCCATACGGTGGGAAGCCGGTCCTTCGGAAAATCTTAATCATAACCCCGGGAAGTCTTGTCAAGGTAATTGAAAAGTATGACACAACTAAATGAATGTTTATAATTTTGAAGAATTTTAATTTGATTTCTCTTCAATGAATGGTGTGGTAATATGTCTTATATTGACTGTAGCCAACTGTTCTATGATTGAACAGTCAGACTGAGCCATCAGAATGCTTAGTTTCGTAAATTTGAAATTTTAGAACTGGTGCAAAGAATTTAAAAAGTGGCTGAACATGAGATTGTCTGTCTTTGCTGTTGCTCCAGACAAGAAAGTTGAGGTATTGGATTCCTTTGTGTTTCTAGCATGTTTTCTAGGAAATTCAATGAGTTTTTGAATTCACTTCATGATTATTAGTTTAATGGTATCTGTGGTTTCCATTATTGCTAATATTTTCCTTTGGCCAGTACTGGTATCTAATTAGGGATGTTAAACGATAATCGGAAATCCGATTATCGGTTTTAAAACGATTATCGGTTTTCATTATTAACAAAACGATTATCGAATTCTGCCTCTTATATATAAAACGGAGTCTTCAGCCAACGAGGTAATAGTAGAACCCCCACAGCGACGTATTATTGCCTCTTATATATAAAGCTCTTCTACAGTCAACGAGGTAATAGTAGAACTTCCACAGCGATGTATTATTGCCTCTTATACATAAAACCGAGGCTTCCACAGCCAACAAGGTAATAGTAGAACTCCCACAGCCAACAAGGTAATAGTAGAACCCCACAGCCAACAAGGTAATAGCAGAACCCCATACGTACACATCAATTTCAGTAACTTGCATTATATGATAATATATTAAATTTTCTATGAAGGCCAATAAAAAAACGATAATCGGTTTAAAATCGGATTTCTAAAACCGATAATCGGTGTGCCAAAAAATCCCATATTAACAACCCTATATCTAATATGCTAAGAAATATCAACTGTCCTCTCTTCCTCAAAACTTCCTCTCTTCCTTGATCTCTGAAAATTCCGACACACTGCACACTCCATTGAAATCAACTGCCCACTCGACGATGTCTGCTGCTCACTTTGTGCAAGATAATGCACTATGTCAGGCCCTGCCTTTGACTATTTAATTTTGGCTGTAGTTGTTATACTGAATATATTCAAGCTGGTTGCCATGCATCAATTATGTACTTTTTCTACTGTCCAGTAGAATCTCACAACCTAATTTCATAATTTCCAACTCGTGAATTGATATTTAGAATTAAATCAGAATAACTACGTATGGCTTGAACTTTATGGATTTGTCATTTTGGTGTTGCTTTCTGTAGGATTTTCTGAATTTTCCCGACTGTCCCGTGATGATAATCTCGTACGAGATGTTCGTTCGCAACATTGAAACGATACGAGGAATCAAGTTCGATCTTCTTGTCTGTGACGAAGGCCATCGGCTGAAGAACACAAATATCAAGACTACAAGTGTATGAGGAAATTTTTAATTTGACTACTGGTACACTTTAACGTTATGGCCTGGGTCAGGAGTGCCTCTGAGTAGGGATCTTGAAGGGGCGCTATATAAATTTTGATTTATTGATTGATTGATTGATTGATTAAAGGATTTCGTAGATGAAGCACAATAAAACAACTACGATCCAATAGCGGAACACTTGTTTAATCATGATTAAATCAAACACTTGGTTAAATACGCATGATTGAATTAGACTGAGTTATATTGAGTTCAACTTAACTTTGTGATTACCAAGAAGTGCTTGATGTCTGATATCCGATTTAATTATGATTCTTTCAGAAGTTAAGCTTAACTGTAATTACTATAGACTTCTTACAAGCATGTCATCTGATGGTTTTTATAGTAGACAAAGTGGCTGGATAAGCAGATATGAGCTGCTCGGACTATTTTGATGTTGCAGTACTAATTATTTATTCTTTTGATGCTTTTTCTGTACAGTATGCCAATGGCTTGCCTATCACCAAGCGAATTGTCTTAACTGGAACACCTGTACAAAATGATCTCCAGGAACTCTACTCCATTGTTGATTTTGTGAATCCCGGTGTACTAGGTAACCTTAATCAGATATTTTTAAATTTATAGCCTGCATTAGCATAGAAGAAACAAGGCTTTATTTGTATTTTGGCATGCCAGTATGTATATCTTGACTTTGCCCTTTAACACTAGAATCCCATGACCCAAGGATGGTATTAAGAGAAGTGACGCATGTTCACAATTAGATAATTGATTAGGTACTCGCTCAAAGATGATAACCTAATCAGACATAAGAATTTCTCATTCATCATACACACATGTCAGCAGTTTTCTGATAAGTTACTGTTTTCCATACCTTAACCTACCCTATTCTGACCATATAGGTACATGTACAAGGGAAACTTGACTGTGATTTTGAAATTGAAATATGGTTTCCTGTAGAAGCGACCGTTGATTGATGCCTTGTGAATTACAGTGCAATCAGCTTTGCTTAGAAGCAATCACTGACTGTAAATTAGTCACCATTTATATAGAAGATTAGATTGATTGTGCCTTGAAGTTACGATTTCTGTACAGAGATAAGCAGAATGCCAATCACCTGAAACCAGTTTCAGTTGCTCAGAAATTCTAAAAGACCAACAAACCATAAAACATGCAAATAAATTAACTCTGAACTAGATAAAACAGCCTTAACCTTCCATAACAGCATCATCAACATTCAAATTAAACTTACATTTTATGGAAATGTGTCCATAATGAATGCTCTCAATTTGTTTTTGCTCGTAGGTACGGTTGGTGCATTCCGTCATGTATACGAAGACCCCATCCTGGCTTCAAGGCAGCCAAATGCCTCAGACGAAGAGGTGTCCATTGGTCAGACGCGGGCCACTGAACTCAACCGACTGACCAGTCTATTTATTCTGCGACGGACGCAGGAAATCAACAATCAGTATCTGCCTCCGAAAGGTCAGACATTAGACGTTGTTCGTTACTGGTACACTGATGTTTCCACTGCGCAAGTTTGTTTGACAGATCAAAGTGGGTCTTGCTCCGAAGTAGTTTCGTGATCTAATTCTTCGGGCCCTCTCTGCCACTTTGCTGCATCCTCTTCGATCCTCTTGACCTCTTTGTTCCCCGTGTCAGGACTGCATTGGCTCAATCCTTTGTGTGCATAGACCCCTCTCTATGGAATGGTCTTCCCACCTGTACGCTCCACCATTCTCTGGTAGCGTTTCTTCATCTTTCTCTCGAATCAAATCTTGCCTTTTTTCTCGGGGTCTCTCACACTGGGAGGGTTTCTGAATGGGCTACGCTGGGAGAAGCGCTATAGAAATGGACAAATACAGTACAATACAATTAAAGTACAGTTTGTATGCAATTCATGGACCTATTTGAATTTCCTTATCTGCTCGGATCATGGAATGAGAGGATCATGGAATGAGAGGATCATGGAAAGGGAGGAGCAGAGAATGGAAGGATCATGGAATGAGAGGATCATTGAATGAGAGGAGCAGGGAATGGAAGGAGCATGGAATGGAAGGATCATCAAATGGGAGGATCATCGAATGGAAGGATGATAGAATGGTAGGATCATAGAATGGTAGTATGATAGAATGGGATGATCATAGAATGGGACGATAATGGCTTTCAGACTGCCCTGTGTTTCTCTGTTTCAGCCGATGTTGTGCTCTTCTGTGCGTTGACTGAACTCCAGTTGTCAATCTACAGGAAGATCGTTTCATCGAGGGCCGTCAAGTCCTGCATCAGTGATTACTATGTGTCTGACGCGGCACAACATCTCTGCTGCATATCGGCTCTCAAGAAACTTTGTAATCACCCGGATCTGCTCTACAGGAACGCTTTAGACAATGCGACCGCGGATTCTGTCTTGGAAGGCAGTGATGTTAATGTAAAGTTGTTTATAATTTCTTTAATTTAAAGCAATAGTTGTTTAGCTTTTCCTGAAATCCTGTAATTTTTTTCAGGTTATAGGGATCTTTTAAAAGAAAATATTTGTTTGGTTTAGGTAAGGAGCTGAATTAAAATAGGCCATATATATGTCTAATATGGTAAACAGAGGATCAAGAACCTAATATATGCATTTTATCTCATTGATTTTCTGAATCATAGGGTTTGTATAAAGTAATTTCTTAAAATTTATGAAACTGCAATGAATTTTTCATTTCGTGTACAGATAAAAAGTGGTTAAAATGTAACTTGAAATCATTCATTATGGACACATTTTCTTAAAATGTAAGTTTAATTTGAAAGTTGATTATGCTGTTATGGCAGATTAAAGCTGTTTTATCTAGTTCAGAGCTAAAATTTATTTTCGTGTTTTAAGGTTCGTCTTTCTGTTAGAATTTCAAGCAACTGAAACTGGTTTCAGCTAATGGGCATTCTGTTTTTGTGTGTACAGAAATCGTTGTACACTGGTCTTCACACTCTTTTTCCAAGCGATTATGTGAATGATCGCGATAGAACACAGCACAGTAGCAAACTCTATGTCCTGTCTCAGCTACTCCAGAGCTTCCATAAGTCGTCACCCTCAGAAAGGGTTGTTGTCGTCTCGAATTCAACCAAAGTGTGTAATTTATTATTGTATTTATGAATATAAGCCTATTAATTTAATGATAACTACAATGATTTCAGAACAAACTAGATAGCCTTTGTTCAAATTATATCTGTTCTATCAGTCAAAGTTTCTCTTGTTTTGGAAAAGACCAGGTAACTACAATTGTCAATTTCAGAACCAACTAGATTGTCTTTTTTCAAATAATATCTGTTGTACCAGCCAAAGTTTGTCTTTATTAAATATGTATGTTTTGTTTGAATACCTTCTAGAATTTAATTGGTGTTCATGAGTAGATGGGAAGGCGGAGAAAACTTCTGTCTTTGCCCTGTCTGAATCTGTGAACAACTTGATGTGTTTGATGTTCGTAGACGTTGGATATAATTGAAGAGATGTGCAAGGACCTTGGTTATAGTATTGTACGACTGGATGGCAGCACTGCTGTAAATAAGCGGCAACAGCTGGTTGATCGCTTCAATAACCACCACATGGCTGACTGTAAGTTGTTCTGATTTTTCATTTTATTTGAAATGGTTATGTTTCTAATTAAAACAGCCCTGTGGTTGGTTAGTTGGCATGTCATAACAAAGATGATTAGCGTCACCCTCCTCCTTTCTCCAGACTTTGGACTTGCACTGGCTGAGTATGGACAGTGGCTGAGTTTAAAACAGCCTTTTGGAATGAGCACTATTATGTGTGACATTATGTTGCTAAGTTTGTTTAGTCTCTCATCCTGAATTTTCAGAAATCATAAGCCTGAACTTGAACGGCATTTTAAGCATATAAGTTTTTTCATAATGGAACTTGGCCATAAATCCTGGTTAGGTAATTGTTGAGGTAATCTGGATTTTTGTTATTTTTGGAGGTTGAAAATGCACGATAAAAATGTGAATAACCTGCTTATTTTGCAGTACTTTATGAGTATCTCTTTTTTCTCTGCAAACCTGAATGCTAATGAATGACCTCTTTGAGTTATTTCAGTTCTTTTTCTCTAAAATACTTTTTGTTGCTTGTTCAGGTTATAAGGATCTTTGCTTTTCAGAGATTGAAAATGTACACTGTGAGGCATAAAAAAGGAAGCCCCTACAAAATCGTTATTATTTTTAACAATATTCAAACAATGTCAATGAAATTCATGAAATTTATAGCTAAATAGCAGGCAATGTAAAAAATTTACAATTTGTACTCAAACTGTCCGCCTTCAGTTTCTACGCATGCGCGAAGTCCCTTGCGCCATTCACGCACCGCCGAGTCAATAATTCGCTGGTCAAGATCGTTCCAAGCTTGCATGATTCGCTTACGAAGATCTTCAACATCACGGACCTTTGCTTTGTTACCTTTGTACACCATTTCCTGCATGCATCCCCATATTTGATAATCTACGGGATTCAGATCTCGGCTGTTAGGGGACCATAGTGTTGGAATTATGAAGTCAGGAGGTTCATTCGTCAGAAGTGCAACCGTTTCTCGAGCTCTGGGCACTGGAGCACCATCTTGCTGGAAAATGTAAAATTCAGAGAATTGTCGAATTTCAGGTAGAAGGTCTTCCATGAGTAAAACATCTCTGTAGTATTGGCCGTTGATTTTAACCCCGGTTCAACGAAGTGAATTGACGTGCGCCCCAGAGAAGAAACACCGACTGACACCATCAGGGATTTGCTAAACGTCGGACGTGTGCGCAAAAGGCTGTCGGCTGCAATATCACTCATTCTAGTTCCAACTGCTACATACAGACGATAATTTTGAGCATTGCTAGGAGAAGCAGCGGTGAATAATTTTTCGTCAGTAAACCAGATGAAATGCACTAGGCTAGATGGGTAGCGACGCAACAAAAGGCGACTGCGGTGCGTGAATGGTGCAAGCGACTTCGCGCATGCGTAGAAGCTGAAGGCGGACAGTTTGAGTACAAACTGTAAATTGTTTTACATTGCCTGCTACTTAGCTATAAATTTCATGAATTTCATTGACATTGTTTGAATATTGTTAAAAATAATAACGATTTTGTAGGGGCTTCCTTTTTTATGCCTCACGGTGTAGTTAATGACCTGAATGTGAATGGTGTGCTGTTATTTTTTCAGTTGTTTTTCTGCTGAGTACTAAAGCTGGAGGTGTTGGTCTAAATTTGATTGGTGCTTCAAGACTGGTGCTGTATGACATAGACTGGAACCCTGCTACTGATCTCCAGGTATGCGCTCACAGACTTCTACTGTTTAATGAGGTGGAATGATTTTCTGGTAAAAATATTTTGTGCTACATGTAGGCAAGTGATTTCTGTACCAGTTTTTGCTGTTAAATTGGGCAAGAATTTGAAAGAGAATGAACATCTTGTGAGAAAGTGGACTGAAACTTAAAAATATAAATATTACTTTATGACAATTCAATTAATGAGAGGTTGCTCTATAATTATATTATTTATTGAATATCATGTGTAACTAGCGTATGCTGCTTTGAATCTGTACTAGAATGTGATGTATGTGAGTTATGTTTGTAAGTATGCTGCTGGGAATTTGTACAAAAATGTGCAGTATATGGATTATGTTCTTAAGTATGCTGGTTAGAATGTGTAGTAAAATGCACTGTATACAAATCAAATTGTGTTCATAAGTATGGCACTGGGAATTTGGAAACAAGTGTTGTATAAGTAAGTGCTTAGTAACATTTTGTTGCAACTTGGTCCAGAGACTTTGAACATCCTTGCCATCTGTCAGCTGTCGACGGGAATCCGTTGGCTGGTTCCTCTTGTGTGCTTAGCCCACCCCGGGTGACTCTTTCAGCTTACTGTGCATTGTTTTACTAACTGATGTAATATATTCATTCGTAATGAGAGTTAGCATCAGGCTTGTGCAGAGATTGCCGCTGAGTAAATATCTTGAAGGGGCGTTATATAAATGTTCAATTACATTACATTTTATTGAAAAATCAGGCTATGGCTCGTGTGTGGCGTGACGGCCAGAGGAGGCGTACGTACATCTATCGCCTGATCTCCACTGGTACCATTGAGGAGAAGATGTACCAGCGACAGATCAGCAAGCAGGGCCTCAGTGGAGTTGTCGTCGACGCCAAGGCCAGCGACTCGAAGCAGACCTTCTCACCCGAACAGCTGCGAGAGCTCTTCCAGGCCCCCGATGGGAGTATGTGCAGCACCCACGACCTCTTGAACTGTGATTGTCAAGGGGGCGATGAGGTCGTGACAAAACCCACTGACGCGCCGCCACAACCGTCTACCGTTAGAACATGTCAGCTTATGACAAATAAACTCTCACAGGCAAGTTTGTGTTGTATGAAGAAAAGGTGGCAGAGCTAGGCATGTTTACAACCGCCACGGCTATTTTGTTCACAGTCGTGCATGCAGTCCTTTTAAGAGCTGCTTATATAGTAAATATCTTTCATACATACATACATATCGGTACTTAAAAATGTAAATGCATACATTTTGCATATACACTTCAGCTCTGTGCAGGTAATTAGTTGATAAAAATGTTGCTTTTATTTCTTTTTAGCCTTTTGTTATGAATCCATGTAAAGCAATTGTCATGCTAATAATTATTAATATGCTGGTGCCTCCTGGTGTTATTATCTTGGAGATCCATGGCACATATCGTGTTAAAATGAGCTTAAGGCCTAGCAAGGTCATTTTCAGAGCTGATTTAAATATTGGATCTATTGAATCTATTCTGGAAACTTCTATAGCATTGTTATAATGCAAAAGGGTTGGTTGATGGCGCTTGGGACAAAACTGAAGTCCATTTGATGTAAACAGTCGAGATCTTCAAAGTTAACATCAGGATCTATGTTGTTGACTACTGTTTTACAAATATACATAAAATTAGTATACATTATACACAACGTATGATGTTATACACAGGGTCTGCTATAGTTTAGTCTTTTGAATTGAGTGATTGAATGCATTATCTTCTGGATATTGACCTTATCGCTGAGTTTTGGTGCTCCATCGGTTGAAGCCTTGGGCATTTATAGAAGCTACTAATTAATGTAACTAATGCACACAAAAGCATTTCATTCTTCGAAATTTGTATAACTTTATGCAATGGTTTTCTTAATTGCGCTCATGAATAACTTGGTGCTTTGCGCTTAGCTTTAGACCAGCATTTTAGACATTTGGAGATTACTGTTAGGATTAATTATATATTTTTACTATAGGGATAATTAGTAAAAGAGTTTCTCTGTAATTTGCTTTATGTTGGTTATTCTCTGTTAATGATACAGAACTCTTTGTATTTCAGAAAAATATGTGCATGGATGAGCTGTTGGAATGGACACACATTCAAGGCCCTAGTCCAGACTTGACTGATGTCGTAAGTGTTCTATGTGTTTTATACATGCAACCAGCATATCTTGTGGGGCGTGGTGGTGTAGGGGACTAGGGGTATGTTCAGTGCCTTGCAGCCGGAGGGTTGTGGGTTCGAATCCACCTCAAGCCGCCGCGTAGGGACCCTGGGCAAGTCCTTCACTCGCAATTGCTCATGCGCTTTGGCGTGAAACTCCGATTCAGTGTCTGCGCTGTAGTCGGGAGCGCCTCTGAGTAGAAATCTTGAAGGGCGCTATAACAAGTGCTCATACATACATACATCTGTGTCTTACTGAATGCTTGCAGCAAATCTAACGTTTGCAGTTTCATTACATTGTCGTCAACCATCCTTGAGCACCTTGGCTGCACCATCTGCGTCTTGTCTTTCTCAACAGCTGAACGAGTGATAATTCAGTCTCCACGACTTTATATTATATTATCAGTCCATGGCATTTATGTCATCTTTGAGCTCTTAATCAAGGAACTAATCTTAGGATAAGCTCCTTCTCGAGGCATCTCCGCTCTTCACAGCATGTGGCTGAATTTATGACAGGGTTAGGGAAACCAATGCAGCTCATTGTTACAGTGTTAAGGTTTTCCTGACCTATCGGTATGTGACCATGCTTCTACAAACAATATGCTTTGGCTGTGAGTTTGCATGAATAGACCTTGTGCATTGTGATAATAGTGTTGTAGAAGTCCTTATTTTAGATTAGATTTCAGCGATCTTTGCCACTTATCTCAAAGCATGTTATTGTTCGTTTCATAGGATCCTTTGTTTCCTGGGGATGAATTGCCGCAAGTGACGTTTGCCTTCTGGACGGAAAGCAACAAACAGGAACCTGACACCTAGGCCGACACCTGGGCCAACACACTAGGCCGACACACTAGGCCACTCTGAAATGTTTTGTTCAAACACCGTATTGTATAGTTATTTTTTAAATGGTGCTGGTAAATGAAAGTAGGGCTGCTAGGATTATTTACAGGTTGATCGAGCATCAATGTCTTCTTATATTGCAATATAGTTGCATTTGGGTTTCTGGTTGTTGGTTTAGCCATCTTTCATTTTCTAAGTACAGTTGATTGGTGCATGGTGGCTAGATAGTATGATTCGTACTTGTTAGATTTTTGGTGAGGAAGGCTGGTCAGTATTATGAAATTTTTATGCTATTCACTCTTGAAAGCTTGAATTTTGTTGAGGAAGGGTCATGTCATTTGAGATGACTTCTTATTCTAAATTAGACGTCTCATTGTGGAACTACTGTCGTTTAAATGCTATTTCTTCCTAGAACCAGCCACAGTAATTTATTTGCTGCCATGTTATGATTCAGTTCCATTACATCCAACGTTTAATTTTCATGTGGGCTGGCGATGGCTCTCCTGCCCGACGCCCTGGTGTTGCAGGAATCTTGTATTAAATCACTTCCCAGGGGTTCACCCTGCTGTAGACTTTGTAGAAAATATACAGACTCGTCCTTTTCAGATGCATGTTATTATATGTAAAAGAAAAGGCATTAGAATGTTTATAGTTTACCATGATAAAAAAATATACAATTTGGCACACAACTTGCTGTTGTAATGGATCCATTTGTGAGTGACATTACTGTGAGGTGCTCGATAGTGTATTGATTAGCGTGCTGGACTGTCAATCGAGAGGCCGCGGTTCAAATCCCCGCCAGTGCAGAAATTTGGTTCGAGATTTCTTCTCCACCTGCACCCCTAGCGAACTCAGCTATATGAGTACACTGATGACACTGTCGGTGATAAGATGAGATGGCGAGGTAGAGGACTGCCCTTATATGCCGAGGCTAAGAAAATGAAGTCGCTGACACCTCATACCATTGCTGCCTCAGGACTAGGTTACGGGACTGTTTGTTTTCTTGCTGTAAACATGAAACCATAAAAATTGTTCGGTGTGCTGTAAAATATGTTTGACTGAGTATACATTTTCGGAACAAAATTACTGCTGCTGTGTATGAAAGCACTGCTGAGTGTATTGTAAATTTACTTTCTAGGGCATTATCAAATTTCAGTAGTATTATATTTTTTTCACCATTGATCAGAAAATGCTGCTTACCAAAGATAGGCTATAAATAATGAATCACAAATAGATTGTGACATGTTGTGAAAATTATAGTCGCACAAAGTATGTCTAATGATAACAGTGCTGTATGTATTTGATGATTTAGGCCTACTTCGTATGTTTAGAGTATTCGATCTGTGTGATTCTGTTCAGAACTTAGTTAAACCAAATATCTTATTGAATAAATCAGTGTCTATGTAAATTGTCTTAATTAACAGTGTGGACTGTGTGAGTGCTGATGACAAGTTTGATCAAATCAAATCTATTAGACTAATTAGAGCCAGGTTGGTTAATCAGTTTCTGTGTGCGAGATAAGAGTATGGGTTCGAGCCTTCCCAGAGACGGTTACTATGTGAGGGACCCTTAGCAAGTCCTTCACTCACAGTTGATCAGCACCATCGATTGATGCTTCGTCATTAGCTAGTGGTACATTTTTAATTTTTTATTTACATCTAGGCCTATTGAGTTTGAGTCGAGTACGTGGCCTGCTATTTGTTTACCATTATAATTTCACAATTTGAGCACGATCAATAGTAAGAAACAAATAGCAGCAATCTTAATTACAAATTTCATTCTAATGCAACACATGTCATCCGCGTACTTAATAAAATTAATGTGCAATAAGAATAATACATTTAAATCCAACCTTTGAACGCCAAATGCCTTCCAAGGTACCGTTGCTGTGCCGTTTCTTGACGAGTTTTAGTTGTTCCAGAATTTGTGTTCACCGTAAAGGTGTAAACAATTATTCTCCGAAGCCATTTAAGTCCTGAGGGATCATAATTATGTACCTTGGGGAAAAATAATAATATTAACTATTAAGTCAAACTCTTGAGAATAAGTGACAATGTGAAGATGGTCAGTGTAGCGAATGTCCTTGAGACCCCACACAAATCATAATTATGACTAAACGTTGTAGATACACGCTCTTATATATATATTATATATATATATATATATGCATTATGCTGCAGTGTACAATGTAGGATTAATTATTTAATTAATTAATTGAACCAGCGTCGGAACCAGCGATCTAATCAATCATAATATTTAGCTAGGATTCGGGGATAACCTGTGGTGCTGGGTTAATCCGTGACGATGTTGTCTTGTTGATTGTGGGGCGCGGTGGTATAGGGGTATGTTCGGTGCCTTGCAGCCGGAGGGTTGCGGGAATCCACCTCAAGCCACCGCATAGGGACCCTGGGCAAGTCCTTCACTCGCAATTGCTCATCGCTTCGGCGTGAAACTTCGATTCAGTGTACGCGCTGTAATAGGAAGCGCCTCTGAGTAGAAATCATGAAGGGGCGCTATAACAAGTGCTCATACATACATACATACAAGACGTGATTGGTTGAATTGAAATATCGACGGTTGAGAAAAGTCGTCTGCCAAATGAAGCGCGGTTTGGCGCCTTCACGCCCGGAATGCAGAATCAAGTCAGTGTTGTTGTTGACTGCGAAGGCTTCGGTAGTCGTACGAGGCAGTTTAACAAACAAACTCCTGATCGGACAACAAGTTTAGGTAATTTGTTGATCGGAAGACGATCAGTAGAGGCAGTAATGTTAGGAGGTGTCCGCTGACACACTTCGTTGAGTTATAGTGTAGCGAACGTTGTAAACTTCAGAGGACTATCGGAAGTTTTCATGGGGAAGAGAAACAGCGAGTTTTCATATGAAATGGGGGGCATGGTGTTGAAAGTGAGTGAGGAAGAAAGGGACTTGGGAGTGATTATGCACAAGAGTGCAAAACCCTCTAGGCAATGTGCTGAAGCATCAAAAAGGCTAACTCGACTTTAGGCATGATAAGAAGGACAATAGTCACCAGAGACAAGGATACAATATTGAGGTTATACAAATCACTGGTTAGGCCACAGTTGGAATACTGCATCCAGGTATGGAGTCCCTACCTGAAACAGGACATGGAAAAGCTGGAGAAGGTGCAAAGAAGAGCTACAAAAATGATTTGGGGCTACAAGGATTTGGGATATGAAGAAAGGTTGAAAAGGTGTGGACTAACAACATTGGAGAGAAGGAGGAGCAGAGGAGACCTAATTGAAGCCTACAAGATTATTACTGGAAAGGAGGCAGTGCAGAAGGAGAAGTTTTTTGAATTAGCACCAAACAAGGCAACTCGGGGACATAGGTATAAATTATTTAAGAAACCGAAAGGGACATTAGGACAGAAATGCTTCAGTGCAAGAGTTGTAGATTTGTGGAATAGTTTGGATGATAGTACTGTCTCAGTGGACACTATCACAGCTTTTAAGAAGAAGCTAGGAAAATTGGGCTATTAATCATGTTCCAGGTTAATTGCAGTGGTTCTAACACAGACTAAACGTCTTCTGAACCACTTAAAACCCTTGTTATGTTATGTTATGTTAAGTCACGTCGTTTCAACTTGCGATCGACTGGGATTGATAGTTAACGTCAGTATCGAATCAACAGTGCGATTATAATTCCAACGTAGAACGTTTCGTTTGCGAATTATACGAACTAGGGGCCGTCCATAAATGACGTCACGCACCTAGGGGGGAGGGGGTCGGAAATTTGTGACGATGTGTGACATGGGGTGGGGGTCTGAGTAGTGTGACGTCACACCAGGTCCATGTTATTAAATTTAACAATTAACAACAATTTAATTCTAATAATAACAGCACTAATTTTGAAGATTAAATTTTCATTATTTTTTAATTATTTTAATGTATACGGGTATCATTATTAATAATTTTCTAATTATTTCAATATTTGGTCACCGTTAGATTTTAAAATATTCATGCTTTCGCTATTTGTTCCATTAAGGAGCATTTTGGTTCGCCATGGAAATTGGTTTTAGGGGGGTCAGCGCTTTGTGACGTCATTTTCAGAGGGGGTTTACTTTTTGTGACGAAGTGTGACGAGGGAGGGGGGTTAAAATCGGCCAAAATAGCGTGACGTCATTTATGGACGGCCCCATACGAACTCTGACTTTGGTGTTTGATTCGCCACGCAATCATCATCAAGATCTAGCTATAGAAGATAAGCTGGAGGAAGCGTTGAATTTGACAAGAAGAATCACTTCGAACAGAATGGCCACAACAAGAAGAAACATCGAACAGAACTACTTCGTCAGCCTGTAGAAAGCCAAGTCAGCCGAGAGAAAATTCGACGACGCTCTACCGTAACTATACGACGAGCACCAGTTCAAGTGAATATAACATTTCATCTCAAAGAGTTGTTTGGAGAGGTTAGCTTAGGGCCTCATAAAACATAATTTTAAGTAGTCAATGATGCTGGTTCTAGGTAAGGATTAGACTAATAGACTATAGCCTATGAACTATATTATAATGAATAACTAGTCTTTCTAGAATAGATAAAGATAGCATTAACATTATAATATAATTGTATTTAAATCATACATTTGTTGAACTAATTAATATTCAAAACTCAAGACTGTCTTCATTGAATTCTACTATAATGATAGGCCTTAGGCCTACATGCATTGCTACCTTCGCCACAGAGAGATAATAAAGTACCGGTAACGTGAGTTAGATCAATATTATAAGCTCCCCTATAATAGAGTAGAGGGACCCGTTACAGTCAGTTTGCATAATGTTGATCAATCACCAGTGTTTTATTAGTGACACGTTGAGATCAGATCACGTGAAAAAATGCATTTTCGTGTGACATTAATATTCAAATAAAACGTTGAGTTGAGTGTCATCAACGTAAAGATGGTATTTCAGACAGCTTTGACTCAGTATAAAACTTGGTGGCATAGTCTACAAAGAGAAACGGGCAAAACTGGGAACGGCGGTCCCAAATTATGAAATGAAAGAAATCAACAGAGGCCGCTTTTTTGTAGTTTCGCTAAAACGTGCTATAATATTCTCAGGAATCCAGCTTCTAATTACTGAAAACATTATTTTCATCCAGCTTCTATTGAATGGAAACTTAGTTTCATCCATGCAACCAGCTTGGTATCCAGCTTCTATTTACGGGAAAAATTATTTCGATCAATCCAGCTTCTATTTCAACACAGGAATGTTTTCATCAATCCCACTTCCATTTAGGGAAACAGTTTTTTCATCAATCCAGCTTCCATTTATGGAAACAGTTCTTTTCATCAATCCAGCTTCCATTTATGGAAACAGTTCTTTTCATCAATCCAGCTTCCATTTATGGAAACAGTTCTTTTCATCAATCCAGCTTCCATTTTAAAGTGACAATATCAAATAACTTTGTAGACTTCTTTCATTTCATAATTTGGGACGTCTGTGACGAAAATACATATTTCATAATTTGGGACCGCCGTTCCCAGTTTTGCCGAGAAACGTAAGGGACCTAGTAAAGAGCCGTGAGGGACCCGGTAGGTAAGTGGCGTGACCGGCCGCTGCTCGGTCTGATCATGCTCCATTGATGAAGGCTAGCTGACTGCATGCATGGAGTAAGATAAAAAAATTATGATTAGAATCAGGAACGTTATATGGCGGGTGGCGCAAGGGGGAAATCCTCTGAATGTGATGGAAAAATCATCTATCTATATGTATGTCAGTGCATTTGATGAAATAATAATATTATTTCAATATTATTATGCTGTCCTAGACTCCTAGCGATGAATAAAGATGGACCTATATTATATCTTTATTCATCGCTAGGAGTCTAGGACAGCAGAAAATATATCAAACATAGTAAGAAATAAAAATAATTAAGAGCGAGAAGAAAACATGTTAGATATTTAACCAAAGTTTTGCACATATTGACTAAATACAAAACTTAGGTTTGCCTTGTACTCTATCAAGTAGGAGGCAAGTAGAGTACCAAGTGTAATGAGGCAAACCGATAGAGTCAAACCGATTGTAAAGTCTATCAAGTAGGAGCCAAACCGATAGAGTACAAGGCAAACCGATAGAGTTCGAGCCAAACCGATAGAGTGCGAGGCAAACCGATAGAGTACGAGGCAAACCGATAGAGTACAATGCAAACCGATAGAGTACAACCCAAACCGATAGAGTACAAGCCAAACCGATAGAGTACAAGCCAAACCGATAGAGTACAAGCCAAACCGATAGAATACAAGATAGAGTACGCGCCAAACCGATAGAGTACGCGCCAAACCGATAGAGTACAAGCCAAACCGATAGAGTACGAGCCAAACCAATAGAGTACAACCCAAACCGATAGAGTACAAGCCAAACCAATAGTGTACAAGCCAAACTGATAGAGTACAAGCCCAAATTGATAGAGTACAAGCCAAAACCGATGGAGTACAAGGCAAACGATAGTACACAAGCCAGGCCGATAGAGTACAAAGCCAGCCAGACCGATAGAGTACAAGCCAAACCGATAGAGTACAAGCCAAACCGATAGAGGATACAAGCCAAACCGATAGAGTACAAGCCAAACCGATAGAGTACAAGCCAAACCGATAGAGTACAAGCCAAACCGATAGAGTACAAGCCAAACCGATAGAGTACAGGCCAAACCGATAGAGTACAAGCCAAACCAAGCCAAACCGATAGAGTACAAGCCAAACCGATAGAGTACAAGCCAAACCGATAGAGTACAAGCCAAACCGATACAGTACAAGCCAAACCGATAGAGTACAAGCCAAACCGATAGAGTACAAGCCAAACCGATAGAGTACAAGCCAAACCGATACAGTACAACAAACCGATAAGTACAAAGCGATAGAGTACAAGCCAAACCGATAGAGTACAACCCAAACCGTACAAGCCAAACCGATAGAGTACAAGCCAAACCGATAGAGTACAAGCCAAACCGATAGAGTAAATAAGCCAAACCGATAGAGTACAAGCCAAACCGATAGAAAACTACAAGCGATGAACCGATAGAGTACAAATAATAGGAGGCAAACCGATAGAGTACAAGCCAAAGCGATAGAGTACGAGCCAAAACCGATAGAACAATGAACCGATAGAGTAGAACCCAAAGCCGATAGAGTACAGGCAAACCGATAGAGTAAAGCAGAAACCGATCAAACATAGTAAGAAATATATAATTAAGAGCGAGAAGAAAACATGTTAGATATTTAACCAAAGTTTTGCACATAGTGAGACTAAATATAAAAACTTAACAAGTTGGCCAAGTTATGCCCCTCCCCCAGTACAACCAATTGCCTTGTTTGCTATCAAGTAGAGGCAAACCGATAGAGTTCAAGGCAAACCGATAGCGAGGCAAACCGATAGAGTACGAGGCAAACCGATAGAGTACATAGAGTACAACGCCAAACCGATAGAGTACAAGCCAAACCGATAGAGTACAAGGCAAACCGATAGAGTACAAGCCAAACCGATAGAGTACAAGCCAAACCGATAGAGTACGAGCCAAACCGATAGAGTACGATGCAAAACCGATAGAGTACAAGCCAAACCAATAGAGTACAAGCCAAACCGATAGAGTACAAGCCCAAACCGATAGAGTACAAGCCAAACCGATAGAGTACAAGAGCCAAACCGATAGAGTACAAGCCAAACCGATAGAGTACAAGCCAAACCGATAGAGTACAAGCCAAACCGATAGAGTACAAGCCAAACCGATAGAGTACAAGCCAAACCGATAGAGTACAATGCCAAACCGATAGAGTACAAGCTAAACCGATAGAGTACAAGCCAAACCGATAGAGTACAAGCCCAACCGATAGAGTACAAGCCAAACCCATAGAGTACAAGCCAAACCGATAGAGTACAAGCCAAACCGATAGAAGTACAAGCCAAACCGATAGGTACAAGCCAAACCGATAGAGTACAAGCCAAACCGATAGAGTACAAGCCAAATAGATAGAGTACAAGCCCAAACCGATAGAGTACGAGCCAAACCGATAGAGTACAAGTCCAAACCGATAGAGTACAAGCCAAACCGATAGAGTACAAGCCAAACCGATAGAGTACAAGCCAAACCGATAGAATACAGGCCAAACCGATAGAGTACAAGCCAAACCGATAGTACAGGCCAGCCAAACCGATACAAGTACAAGCCAAACCGATAGAGTACAAGCCAAACCGATAGTACAAGTAACCGATAGAATAAAAACCGATAGAGTACAAGCCAAACCGATAGAGTACAAAGCCAAAATACGATAGAGTACAAGCCAAACCGATAGAGTACAAGCCAAACCGATAGAGTACAAGCCAAACCGATAGAGTACAAGCCAAACCGATAGAATACAAGCGATGAATAAAGATGTACCTATATTATATCTTTATTCATCGCTAGGAGCCTAGGACAGATAGAGTACAAGCCAAACCGAGTAAGAAATAAATAATTAAGACCGATAGAAAACAAGCCAGATATTTATAAAGTACAAGCACATATTGATAGATACAAGCCAAACTTATAGAGTACAACCCAAACCGATCGAGTACGAGCCAATATCGATAGAGTACAAAATGCCAAACCGATAGAAGTACAAGCCAAACCGATAGAGTACAAGCCAAACCGATAGAGTACAAGCCAAACCGATAGAGTACAAGCAAACCGATAGAGTACAATACAAACCGATAGAGTACAAGCTAAACCGATAGAGTATAAGCCAAACCGATAGAGTACAAGCCAAACCGATAGAGTACGAGCCAAACCGATAGAGTACAAGCCAAACCGATAGAGTACAAGCCAAACCGATAGAGTACAAGCCAAACCGATAGAGTACAAGCCAAACCGATAGAGTACAAGCCAAACCGATAGAGTACAAGCCAAACCGATAGAGTACAAGCCAAACCGATAGAGTACAAGCCAAACCGATAGAGTACAAGCCAAAATAGATAGAGTACAAGCCAAACCGATAGAGTACAAGCCAAACCGATAGAGTACAAGCCAAACCAGACCAGAGTACAGTACAGCCAAACCGATAGAAGTACAAGCCAAATAGATAGTGAGTACAAGCCAAACCGATAGAGTACAAGCCAAACCAGATAGAAGTACAAGCCCAAACCGATAAATACAATATAAACCGATGAAGTACAAGCCAAACCGATAGAGTACAAGCCAAACCGATAGAGTACAAGCCAAACCGATAGAGTACAAGCCAAACCGATAGAGTACAAGCCAAACCGATAGAGTACAAGGCCAAACCGATAGAGTACAAGCCAAACCAATAGAGTACAAAGCCAAACCGATAGGGTACAAGCCAAACCGATAGAGTACAAGCCAAACCGATACAGTACAGGCCCAAACCGATAGAGTACAAGCCAAACCGATAGAGTACAGGCCAAACCGATAGAGTACAAAGCCAAACCGATAGAGTACAAGCAAAACCGATAAGTACAACCCAAACCGATAGAGTACAAGCAGAACCGATAGAATACAAGCCAAACCCATAAGAGTACAACCCAAACCGATAGGTACAATGCCAAACCGATAGAGTACAAGCCAAATAGATAGAGTACAAGCCAAACCGATAGAGTACAGGCCAAACCGATAGAGTACAAGCCAAACCGATAGAGTACAAGCCAAACCGATAGAGTACAAAGCCAAACCGATAGAGTACAAAGCCAAACCGATAGAGTACAAGCTAAACCGATAGAGTAGTGCAGGCTGAACAAGATAGAGTACAAGCCAAACCGATAGAGTACAAGCAAGCAGATAGAGTACAAAGCCAAACCGATACAATACAAGCCAAACCGATAGAGTGCAGGCCAAACCGATAGAGTACAAGCCAAACCGATGAGTACAAATGAAACCGATACAGTACAGAGCCAAACCGATAGAGTACAAGCCAAATGGATAGAGTACAAGCCAAACCAGATAGAGTACAAGCCAAACCGATAGAGTACAAGGTAAACCGATAAGAGTACAAGCCAAAAGCCGATAGAGTACAGGCCAGACCGATGAGTGCAAGCTAAACCGATAGAGTACAAAGCCAAGACCGATAGAGTACAAGCCAAACCGGTGAGTACAAGCCAAATGATAGAGTACAAGCCAAACCAGATAGGTGTACAAGCCAAATAGATAGGTACAAGGCTAAACCAGATAGGGTACAAGATAAACCATTAGAGTGAAGCCAAACCGATGGAGTACAAGCCAAACCGATAAGTACAAGCCAAACCGATAGAGTACAAGCCAAACCGATAGAGTACAAGCCAAACCGATAAGTACGAAGCCAAACCGATAGAATACAAGCTAAACCGATAGAGATACAAGCCATAGAACCGATAGAGGTACAAAGCCAGAACCGATGAGATTCTACGAGCTAAACCGATAGAGTACAAAGCCAAACCGATAGAGTACAAGCCAAATAGATAAGAGTGCGAAACCATAAGTCTAAGCCGATAGGTACAAGCCCAAACCGATGGAGTACAAATGAAACCGATAGAGTACAAGCCAAACCGATAGAGGTACAAAAGCCAAACCGATAGAATACAAGCCAAACCGATGAAGTACAAAATAGAAACCGATAGAGTACAAGCCAAACCGATAGAGTACAAGCCAAACCGATAGTGTACAAGCCAAACCGATAGATAATACAAAGCCCAAACCGATAGAGTACAAGCCGAAAGTACAAGATAGAGTACAAGCCAAACCGATAGAGTACAAGCCAAACCGATAGAGTACAAGCCAAACCGATAGAGTACAAGCCAAACCGATAGAGTACAAAGCCAAACCGATAGGTACAAGCCAAACCGATAAAGTACAAGCCAAACCGATAGAGTACAAGCCAAACCGATAGAGTACAAGCCAAACCGATAGAGTACAAGCCAAACCGATAGAGTACAAGCCAAACCGATAAGTACAAGCAAAACCGATAGAGTACAAAGCAAACCGATAGAGTACAAGCCAAACCGATAGAGTACAAGCCAAACCGATAGAGTACAAGCCAAAACCGATAGAGTACAAGCCAAACCGATAGAGTACAAGCCAAACCGATAGAGTACAAGCCAAACCGATAGTGTACAAGCCAAACCGATAGAGTACAAGCCAAACCGATAGAGTACAAGCCAAACCGATAGAGTACAAGCCAAACCGATAGAAGTACAAGCCAAACCGATAGAGTACAAGCTTTAAACCGATAGAGTACAAGCCAAACCGATAGAGTACAAGCCAAACCGATAGAGTACAAGCCAAACCGATAGAGTACAAAGCCAAACCGATAGAGTACAAGCCAAACAAATAGAGTACAAGAGCCAAACCGATAGAGTACAAGCCAAGAAATTGATAGAGTTCAAGCCAAACCGATAGAGTACATGCCAAACCATTAGAATACAAGCCAAACCAAGATAATCGGAGTACAAGTCCAAACCGATAGAGTAGTAGCCAAACCGATAGACATTACCAATTAAACCGATAGAGTACAAGCTAAACCGATAGAGTACAAAAGCCAAACCGATAGAGTACAAGCCAAAATTGATAGAGTACAAGCCAAACCGATACAGTACAAGCCAAGTAAATATGAGTACAAGCCAAACCGATAGAGTACAAAGCCAAACCGATAGAGTACAAGCGAAACCGGTAGAGTACAAAGCCAAACCGATAGAGTACAAGCTAAACCGATAGAGATACAGGCCAAACCGATAGAGTACATGCCCAAACCGATAGAGTACAGTGCCAAACCGATAGAATACAAGCTAAACCGTATTAGTACAAGCCGAAACTGATAGAGTACAAGCCAAACCGATTGAGTACAGGCCAAACCGATAGAGTACAAGCCAAACCGATAGAGTACAAGCCAAACCAATAGTGTACAAGCCAAACCGATAGAGTACCAGAAGCCAAATTTGATGAAGTACAAGTCCAAACCGATAGAGTACAAGCCCAAATTGACAGAAGTACCAAACCGATACAGTACAAGCCAGACCGATAGAGTACAAAACTGAAACCGATAGAGTACAACCTAAACCGATAACAGTGCAAGCCAAGCCGATAGAGTACAAGCCAAACCGATAGAGTACAAGCCCAACCGATAGAGTACAAGCCAAACCGATAGAGTATGAGGCAAACCGATAGAATACGAGCCAAACCGATAGAA